>VCRD01001708.1:58999-69341 GCA_006783055.1 Trinorchestia longiramus | reverse complement strand
GTCTTTGTACTGTGCTATTTCTTTGATGATTTCCCAGGTTTGTTTTGGATTTTTCTTTGCTGTTTGTAGTTCTTTTTGGAAGTGTAAGTTGCCGTGTATTGCAACTACACGCCCTAGATGATGTACAGTAGCCGTGCACTACACCTACACGCTCTAGATGATGTACAGTAGCTGTGTACTATTCACTCTAGATGATGTACAGTAGCCGTGTACTACTCGCTCTAGATGATGTACAGTAGGATATAAAGACGGATATCACACTGGCGCCAATTCACGAGTTTAAAAGCGTAATGCTTCCAGGCGTTATAATGTCTTCTTGCCATTCAGAGTACGGGGAAAGACGTAGTCGATGGAGTGATAGATTTGCTTCCTAAACTTACGATGGTCTTCACCAGCTCACACTGGCTCAGGAAGCGACATGAGGCAATAATGTCGCCGGCAACCCGCACGCGTGGTTTCTTAAAGATAAAATACATGGACATAGCCGGAAATGCTTTTTCCTACGGATACGATCGGTCAGATAGTTGGCCTATGATTGTTTGGATGTCTAGTTCTCCAATCATGCAGTGTTGTCTGAATATTGAGAACATAAAAACCTTATATTGCGTAGAAAACGTCTGATATGTATATACATTACTGTCCGTTCACCACAGCCAATGCATAATAAGCAGAGAATACAACTCAGATTACTCAGAAGTACAGACAAGTCATCAAAGACAAGTCATCAAAGACAAGTCATCAGAGACAAGTCATCAAAGACAAATCATCAAAGATAAGTCATTAGAGACAAATCATCAAAGACAAGTCATCAAAGACAAGTCATCAAAGACAAGCCATCAAAGACAAGTCATCAAAGACAAGTCATTAGAGACAAGTCATCAAAGACAAGTCATCAAAGACAAGTCATCAAAGACAAGTCATCAAAGACAAGCCATCAAAGACAAGTCATCAAAGACAAGTCATCAAAGACAAATCATCAAAGACAAGTCAATAGAGACAAATCATCGAAGACAAGTCATTAGAAACAAATCATCAAAGACAAGTCATTAGAGACAAGTCATCAAAGATAAGTCATCAAACAAGGCCTAATATCGCACGCATGGGGAAAAATCCGTTGCAGGGGAAGGGCAGAAGAATGGGATTACAGCAGTCCTTCCAGCTCCCCTGCAACCCCCCTTCCCTCCCCCCTTCCTCTGAGGAGGCCGGTGGGTCATGACTGGAACAGGCCCTACACATGAGGTATGCCTGAGTGCATAACACGTCGACCTGTGCGATGTGACTGCGCATGTCTGCCTGCGAAGTGCGTCGCATGTTTAGCAGGTAACCGTGTTAGTTAAGTCCTGCAGTATTTCTACTCTGCATCCTGGACTTCACTAGCAAAATGCAAGTCATCCGCAAGCTCTTCTAAAACAGTGATATGTAATTACAACTCTGGATTCATTACAGTGAGTGTTGTGAGTCGCAGTGGGGCAGAGAAGTAAGGGTTTTTTCTATGGAAATTATCAAAAAAGCCAAAACTGTCTAGAGAGAAGAAAATAATCAGGTGTCGGCATGTTGCTGGCTATGTTATTGAGCAAAAAATAATACATGTTGGCACTGTCTCCACCGGGTGGTGGTTAACGATGACTCACAACACTTACACAACCGTCAAAGAAATGACCTTTCTAGTCTAGCGCTTACGCTGTTTCTGGGCGACACAATAACTTACGATCTGCCTCTGCATAGCTCAGCGCTGGATAAAACACGGCCAAATAAGGAACTCACCACAATCGTCGTCGTAGTATTCCATCCAGTGGAATAACAACTCAAAGCTTGCTGTTTGTCTTCTTTTTAACGCTACACCACAGCAGTTTTCAACGCGATGAAAACAACACTGAAATTGCACAGGTGCTCGGTGTGACAGGTAGCCAAGATACGGAGAGCACACAGACAGGAGCACCAACAACAGACAATAATAATCTCTAGTGTTGTTGTCGTACAGTCTGCAAAGGAAAATGTGATAGTTAAGAAAGCGTGACATAACTTTGTCACGATAAATTATTTCTGCATATTAAAGAACGTTTGATCTGAGGATACGACTCAAAATTTATTATGTTGCAAATATGCTTGCGCTCTCCGTCCTGTATCATGTTGTCCTCAATTATATATTTTTTTATATATTTCATACAGGTATATATTATTGTACAAGAAAAATTTCAAGCACAGCTAAGCAGGGTGAGAGAAAAGCAGGCATATTTTCAAATGTTAATAATTCTTGGGGTCTCTTCAAGCGAAGAGACACTTCAGCATGATTAATAGACTTCAGCATGACTAACACTAACAGATTTCAGCAGCACTCATACACATGAGCATGAACACAACACACGTCTTCTTCCCGTGAGCCGCAAGACATGAGGATTTGTCCTTCAGGAGAACAGCACAAAAAAAGGTTTTCCCGAAATTATGTTCCATGCGTTGAGTGTTGCAGGCACACGCCAGCGCTGCTCACAGGGCTCCAGAGAACCAACGCAACCATCAGATACGAAAGATATTTTTATAAAGGTATATATGTTTATGCGTATAAAACTTCATACACTTTGATTGCGCAATGGATATTAATTCCCTACCAGTCAATAGTTTGGAAATTTACGAAGGATTAATGGAATTGGACGAGATGACTCACTGAACTGGAAATACTTCATAATAAACAAAATACGGCACTGTTCGTGTCGGACAGAGCTAACACTTATATTTCACATGATACTTGGAGCCGAAAAGGAATGAATAAGCCATCAACTTTTCAATTTGCAAAAGGGAATTTTCCCCATCAACAGTTGATTTGATGGGTTTCAATTGAGTAGAATGGAATACAATAAGGCAATAGGAACGAGCCGTTTGTCCCATTCTTGGGTTGATACCCAAGTCCCATGCGGAGTAATCGTCATTTGAAGCGTTAGCGCTAGTAGAAATATAATCTTACTTCACAGTATCTAAATTATGCATTTTTACTTTAATTATAATCACAATCCATGAGGTAGCTCATCAGTTTGAGGTCTGCGAAAGGGGCTGTGTGAAAACACGGTTGGTTGAACATGAACTGATTGATGAGGCTGTGTACCCTAGAGTTCAGCTCATTAGTGTTATATTCTCATGGAAGTTTTAATGCATTTGTTTATGGCTTGCATAACATAGAATATAATTTATTGGTTAACCTGGTATACTCTTCAACCATTTTGCTTCCAGCGCATATCAACCTATTACAGAATGCTCTAGGAGAAAGTTCTACTCAAGGTAACATTATTTCATGTGATGAAACGCTGCGTCTGTACGCAGCAGAAGGTTGCAAGAAACAGCACATTTTGTTACACCTCACATCACATTATCTCGCCGGCACCACCAGCAGTAAACTGCCACGCTACCATGGTTGCACCAGTGACCCTGACTCCTCAGACTCCATCACTGCTGCCAACTGCAGCCTACCAGCCTACCAGCCTGCCAGCCTGCCAGCCTGCCAGGTACTCGCCAAGTTCAAACCTCAGCCACGACGTGCTCCAAAGAGCTGGCATTGGCAGGGCTTTCGCTGTTTATCTTTATCCACCCTTTGTAAGTCATGTGCCTGATTAATGCTAAGTCAGTATGCATTTATAACGTATAAATATAATTAGCTACGAATGAAGTTGATCGCTGGTCGATCGCTCGGTATGATGAGTTGATATAGAAAAAAGTATTTATATCTCTATAGTCTTGAGTGATATGTCTGTTCAAAGCCAAGTTTTGATTCCTGTTCTATAACAGTAAAATTTATGTGTACAAGCTTTAATATCTTCCTGCATATCCTACATCTGATAATTTCGATAGTAAGGACAGAAAACCTACAAAGATATATAGTGTATCAGCTGGGACAGATGATAAAAGTTTTGATTTGTCTTTTTCTTCGTGATATAGGGTAATTATGTACATTTTTATGTAAGAAAAATACTCCGTGTTAGTGTGAACCGTGAGACACATAGGATCCTTGACGCTTAGTTGACGACGAGAGACGAAGTAGTGAGGTTGTGATAGTGCCGCTGTTGAAAGCTGAATTTCAAAACTCTGCTGTATAAGTGGATTTAAATTATTAGATCTAATGCCTCATTACGAGGTAAAATATTCTTTTTAATTTGTTTGGCTACAGACTACTGAAAAATCATTTTTTTACTTTCATTAACGGAAGTAAATAACATCAGTGAAGTAAATATTTGGGCTTCATGCAGTATTTCTGATGTAGTGTATAGTGTACAAATTATGCTAGTTTTCAGGTCTAGTTTAAGTTCTTTTGTTGCATGCTAAATAGTGTTCAGTATTCATGGCAAATAGTCGAAAACATTGCCATGCTGGTAAATCGAACAAAAGAGCATAGTCTGAACAAACAAAAGCATAGTCTGAATGGGAAAACTACTTTAATTTGGTATGCCAGTAAGAATGTACCAAGATTTGAAATGTTTTATGATGGAAGTTTTGGCAGCCAAGTCCTGTTTGCTATCAGATGTCAGGCATTAAGTGTGAATAGGTGTACATAGAGGTGGTCATGAAGGGAATACAAGGTTATGTCTGCAGTGTAACAGAGGAGTAGAGGAAACAGTTGAACATCTAGTCTCAGAATGTAGTAAATATGAACTTCAGTGAGAGAGCCTCATGGACGTGGTCCATGAGCAGCATGGAGAGAACAAGTGGAATGGTGTGTTGAAGGGGACTCTGGTATGAGATATCATGTAGGGCTGGATGAGGAATTTAATGACTGTTGTGGATGAGATGAAGTATTTCTTGGTGCATGTGTGGGGTAATTGAGATTGATGTTGATTGTTTTTTTTAAATGTGACTACCTGCAGAGCATTGTGTGTGTGTTGAAGGTAATTAGAGGCCATTACAAAGGCCCCAGCTAAATGCTGGCCACAAATCTAAGTCTAAGATATTGAGCTGAAATTGTTTTTAAGTCCTGAATATTGAATAAGGCATTTTCAGCATAGCTTACTTCTAGTAGACATAATGACAAAGCTTCTGACTGTTTTCATCACAAATTGGGCTTCAAAACTACACCTTTGAATATTTAATGACCTTTTTATCTCTTTTTTTTGTATTAAAGTGATAGTGTTTATTTGGATGATTGCCCTAGCTTGTGAGAGCCAAAAAAAGGCAATGCCATTTACTGGTGCAATAACTGAGTGGTCAAATATAAACATGATCTCTATCTGATTCATAGCAACACAGTGATTGCTGGTTATAATAGTATATATATTTTTTAAAATTCTATGTAAGTATACATAATTAAATTCCTGAATGAAATTAAAAAGAAAATGCATTAGTATGATGTCTTGGGTGTTGGTTTTTTGCCTAGAACTGTTGGGAACACTGTCTACAGCATATGGGAAACATTGAGTTGAAGTTTTAACTCTAGGAAGATTTTGAAATCTAAGGTAAATATGCAGTGATATTACTGTTAAAAGATGCCATGAATAAGTTGCCAGAGGCTTCAAGCCTCAAGTTGTCAATATGAAACATTACAATTTCTGGTAAATGTTTTAGGTGATTCATCAAGATAGCCAAGTTAAGACAAAAAATAAGTATCTAGATTCAGTAATCTAGTTTCTGTGATCCAGGTCTTAAGATTGTGATGCTTATTAGAATGTATTTGCAAGCAACTGGAAAACATCTTACTCTATTGAAATAGGTATGATTTGCATTAATTAGCTGTTCTGGCTTGTTTCCTATTTCTTATCTTCCAGGCTTCTGTGATCAGTTGAGAATTTCTATGATTATTATTTTCTTAAGAAATTATTTTTTTAGTTGTGACATTTTGAGCAAATGTACTTAAGGTGACACTACAGTATTATTTTGGTTCAAGACCTTTTGTGCATCACATTGTGAGAAAGATGACTACTGCGGCTTTCCAGCACGAGGCTGGCACAGCTATGGAGTGTCTCAGTATACCCATCACGCTGGAGAAGGAGGGCGGCATAGACCAGCAAGGACGCCAGGTGTGTCCACTAAAATATTTTATTTTTGATATTAAGTCCAGTATCAATTGCTGCCCTTGTATTTGAGACTATTATCGCCTTTCATTACTGATCTTGATTTGCTGCTATGATGGAAAATATGATGCTTTTTGTGATTATTTGAATTAGTTTTACTGCATTATTTTGTTGTGATGTCTGTTAGGAAGCATTATTTAAATGTTTGTACAGACCCGATCTCACAGAAACTGTGTGCTAAGAGCTCACTGAATGACTGCCCTTGAATATAGGGCTTTGGTTTGTGTCTGGCTATGAGTAAGAAAGTAAATAAAGTTCCTTACAGTTCAGCAGGATGTTGAAAATAGGTAAATATAATGCTTAGTTTATTGAACGCAAGCATTTAGGTTGAGAAATTACTGAATAATTAAAATATGCCTTAAACATTCTCATACAGCCAGTCACAAAAAGTGTGATGTATGTTGTACATTTGATTCTTTTGCATCATCAATCAGTTTTTATTATAATTAATGGGAGCATCATTGTCCTCAACAGCATTTACAGCAGTTACATTTGTTGCTTTGGCATATATTGCTTAGTGAAAAATATTTGAGACAATGATTAGCATTAATATATCTAGTATAGCAGATGTGCTACTGGCTGGTCATCCTAATTGAGCAATATGATTTACTATTTCTGAAAATATATACAATCACAAGTTTTTAAGTTTTCATCAAATTTCTGTTCACTTTAAATGTGCTAGTTTAAGATTATGGAGGAAAATTAGTTCTCTAAATTTGTGTAAACAAAGATCCTTAGTTTCATCTTTGCATTGGAAGTATTTGTCTGTCTCATGATCTGTCTAGAGCAGTTACAATGTGTCACAGCATGGCAGTCTTGCTATGTGCAGAGTTGTGGTCTGATTGCTTAAGCAGGGAGAATATATAAAGCTAAGAATTTTATGAAACTTTGTACAACACTCAATTATAGATGGTAAAAAACAAAAAAGGACTTTAATGTAGCAAATTTCATCTGTACTATGTCTGTATGTCATAGAAGCACATGTAGTATGATGCATCCTATTGTTTGGTAATTATTCACCAATTGTGCACTATTTGTTTGTATTTTTTGTTTCATTCCTGCTCATTTTATGCTCTGCTTCCAAACTATGATGCCAATTATTGATTTCAGATTTTTAGATTTTTTGGAAAAATGCAAAGGGAAAATTTTTATGAAATTTTTAAGGTTTTTGGTCAATGTCTCAGAATTCTATGAATCTTTCCAATTGAAAATTCTTAATATCAGATACTTGATGAAACTAAGGTTTCTTTCTTTATTGGTATGTAACATTTTTTGCTCTGTTAGGTTTTGTTTCATTAATTTTTAAAAGTGTGAATTGACTGGTGCTTTACCTGTTACATCAATGATGTACCTTCTCACTTGGGCTCTCTGTATCTGAAACACAAGTAGGTCATGTTTTGTGTTCATGTTTTTTAGGAAGTACAAAATATTTTACTATGAAATATAGATTTTACTTTTATTTAAAATGCCTTGTATGAATGTAATGTGGTTTCCTATGGCTTCATAATTGCAGCCTTACAAGTAAAATGTTTACTTATTTCCAAAGTTATTATATTTAAATGGGATAATTTTTTCTGCTAAAATATCTTAAACATGAATATTTTCTTTAGCACAATGTATAACATGTACAGTTTAGGTTTATTATTGAGGCACAAACAGTTATGAGCATTTTGAATGAAGGATTACCATCCATTTCAGGAATTGTGTAGCATGAAACCCTTATGTAGGGATATCTGATGCTGTAGAGCCAGGGAGAATTTAAAGAATTATCATTGTAAGACTTCAAAGAGCATGTGCTTAAACTCATGATGTTCAAATTGAACAGTTTTATGATAATTTTTTATTATTATCTTGCTGGGTAGCAAGAAAAATCTTATTAACTGGTACAGGTAGGCCATCAATTTTCTGCATTTGTTGGTCCAGAATCTTTTTTAATGAAAACAAAATTATGGTCAGAACTTCATAGTTTTTGCTGCAGCAATAGATTAAGAGATGTTAACAAGTAGTATTGTGGGTTCTTGCGCTTCACACGACTGGAGCAACATTTGGGCCCTCAGAAAGGACTGAATACTGAACAGGAATAAATAAATCTTTCTCTAAAAGCAAACATTGTGCAAAGGAAGATCAAAGCATCTAAAGAACTAAACTTGGATAAAATATTTTAGAAATTACCTAAGAAGGTGTCTAGCTGATTGCTTTCAAATGGCCTAAACATTTGACCTGCAGCATCAATATCTTGCTATGATCCTAATAGTTCTGAACTTGTAGGCATTAATAATGAACTATATCTTAAGCAAACTTTTGATATATGTCTAATTCTGAATTGAATAGGTTTTTATCATTATTTACAAAGACAATATTTACACTAATCAATTTGTTAAATTTTGTTTGTAAATTTCAATTAATACAGTGACCTGTAGTTGCAGTGCTAGGCATCTGTGGGAATCTTCCATACTTACGCTAGACAGAAACCTGTGTAGTTAAGTATGCATTGATTAAACAAAGCTGGAGTGATCAAGCCTGTATCATTTGATCATTGAACTTCTATTTTAAGTATTGTTAAGTGTGTGTAGAAAAGACGCATTGCTGGATGGAGAAATTTATTGTCTTCTATGCCCTAAAAGTCAAGGATACCAGAAAATCAATGGTCTCTGTCTGGATAACCTTAGTTGCAGTTCCATCTGCATTGTAACTAGATGACCAGGCTGCTCCTGCTCATTTGAATCTTGGCAAGACTAGCAAACCCACTCATAGCAGTAGGGGTGCTTGTGTATTATTTATAATACCTAATGGAATGTGAATATGTAATGATTATAGTGTATTTAATTGAATACAATAGGATTACATTACTTAGTATGAATACAGGGTCACTGTTCTTGATGTGGAAATATTGATTTAGTTTATCTTACCATGATTTGTTGATTCAGGTCTGATCTGTTAATCACCTATGTAAATGATATGTGTATATGTAATGAAGCCCCAAAGGAAGGATTCTTGAAGAACTTTTCTGGATCCTGTGCTTCTCTCAAGAAAGGCATGCTGATAGCATTGGTTCTTGATGTTTTTGAAGGGGGTACACTACAACATACTTAACAGAACTACATAGATATAGGATTCTGTAGTGAATTTAGGGTAAGAGTTTGCTGAGCTTTATTTTCCTTGGGGTAAAAATTAGTTCAGAGTTATTTTTCTATGAATAAGAGTCAGTTACACTAAATTTTTTAGGGGTAAGAGTTAATTAAACTTTGTTGTTGTTAGTTGACCTTAATATTTCGTCTCTTTTTATAGGGATGTCATGGTATTCTCCAATAGCATAATTCCAATTGTTTTTGCAACTACTTTTTATTTTTATTTTTTTGTCAAGAAGTGGCTTTTATTTGTCTAAGGACCTTCTAGACTTTCAGCATAAAAATGTGATTAAGATAACCCTGCATGGCCCATTGTCATTCCTGAAGATGTTATCAGGCACATTTGCTGGAATTTCTTCAATTTTAATAAAAAGAGGAGAGCAAAACACACTGATAAAAACTTCATTATAATGCGAACGTTTCGGGCTAACACCCATCATCAGCTTTTCTTAAAAGAAAATCTAACATACACCACTGAAACAAAAAAGAAAAAGATGTACGAACATAAATTTAGAAGAATAGCCAAAAGAGATATGACAAAAACACAACTAAGAACCAATAATGGGAAGGGGGTATGAGCTTAACTGGTTGTTAAGTGATGGCTTGCATTTAAAAATGAAAAGAGACTCTAAAATTCTAAGATCTAAAACACTTGAAGCTGCACATACTACTTTGAAATGACTAGAATGGGGTATCGTATTGCACGTTTCTGCATGATCGCGAACAGCAGAATGAGACGGACTGGTCAGACGAGCACCAGTGCGGTAACTAGTGCGGTACATCTTTTTCTTTTTTGTTTCAGTGGTGTATGTTAGATTTTCTTTTAAGAAAAGCTGATGATGGGTGTTAGCCCGAAACGTTCGCATTATAATGAAGTTTTTATTAGTGTGTTTTGCTCTCCTCTTTTTATTAAAATTGAAGAAAATTCCAGCAAATGTGCCTGATTATATTCGTTCACCTTACGGAGAGCAGTGTTACAAGCTCTATAGAAAGTATGAGAATACGCGGCGGAAACTCGTGAAAGTTTCTTTGGATATTGATTTCCTAATAAGCTGCAAATCCCACGACATTATTCCCAAGTTCTTGAGATTCAAATTACATAGAAAAATACTCCAAAGCACTGCATTTTATAAGTCGTGGCAGAGGAAACTCCTAGTGAATGAAATT
>VCRD01001708.1:11032-57505 GCA_006783055.1 Trinorchestia longiramus | reverse complement strand
AGTTGTGTTTTTTGTTATATCTCTTTTGGCTATTCTTCTAAATTTATGTTCGTACATCTTTTTCTTTTTTGTTTCAGTGGTGTATGTTAGATTTTCTTTTAAGAAAAGCTGATGATGGGTGTTAGCCCGAAACGTTCGCATTATAATGAAGTTTTTATCAGTGTGTTTTGCTCTCTTCTTTTTATTAAAATTGAAGTATGTTAGCAATAATTTGGCTTAGATGCAAGTTTAAAATGTTACATCAAAAAGTTGAGTGAAATTGCATGGAAGAGCAAAAGTGGGTGACAATCTACAAAATATCTTGTTTACCAAGAAATAAGTTTGAATTTGCATTAATTATGAAGTAGTGAAGTACATTATGATGTTTCAGGTGATGAGATGTGGCTTTAAGATTGGTGGAGGAATAGATCAAGACTACCTCAAGAGTCCTCAAGGCTACACAGACAACGGCATTTACTGCACAGAGGTAACTGTCTAGCAGCATTTTTCTAATGATCTCATTTTTTGCCACTTTTTGCTATTTTATTCTGTAGTGTGTATAAACATCTTCAACTGTCCTCTTGTTTGGTTAGAAAAGAAGCTGAGTAAACTCTGAAGCAATTGTTAATTAGCTATATGTAATACATATTTTTACAATTTTCATTTAACTTTTCTTAGTTTTGCTAATGAATCTAGTTTATTATCTGACATAAGGCATTTCATAACACTAAGAAGGCAAAAAGGGTTATTTTTAATTAATTATGTGAATTTTTTAATAGATCTTTTCAAAGTTAGAGATGGGATTATTTTTGCAGTGTCTAAGTACAACTCTTTTAAATGGAGAACCATGGATTTTACCTCATGGTTTCCATTCAACAATAATGCTTTTCTGATAAAAAATTGAGTTATTTTTCTTAGTAGTAACTAATGAAGCTCAAAGCCAGTAATTGAGTGAGCTATAGTTTCAAACATTTAATCAATTTCTCTTTGAGGGATTGTTTTAATTTGTTGATTTTCTCAGGTGCACGAGGGGTCAGCAGCTGCAAGAGCTGGACTTCGCACTCATGACAAAATTCTGCAGTGCAACGGCTATGACTTCACGATGGTGACGCACAAGAAGGCAGTCGAATATATCAAAAAACATCCCGTCCTTAACCTCTTAGTGGCAAGGAAGGGTGTTACTCATTCCTAGACTTTGTTATTCAGTGTTGCATGATGTGGGCAGGGAGGGCTGAGGAGACAGCTATGAACAGCAGGACATTTGTAACCATCGACCACATATCATTCCCAAGAGATGCCATCTACACTCTACTACATTTCATTCCTAAGAGATGCCTCTACTACATTTCATTCCTAAGAGATGCCTCTACTACATTTCATTCCTAAGAGATGCTAATCTACAACTGTACTACATTTCATTCCTGAGAGATGCTAATCCATAACTGTACTACATTTCATTCCTAAGAGATGCTAATCCACAACTGTACTACATTTCATTCTTGAGAGATGCTAATCCACAACTGTACTACATTTCATTCCTGAGAGATGCTAATCCACAACTGTACTACATTTCATTCCTAAGAGATGCTAATCCACAACTGTACTACATTTCATTCCTAAGAGATGCTAATCCACAACTGTACTACATTTCATTCCTAAGAGATGCTAATCCACAACTTTCAATGAGATTTTTTTGCTTGAAATGCATACTTTATCAGAAAGAATTTGTTTGAAGGTTTTAAAATTTTCATTAAAATGCAGTACAGTTGTGCACTTTCCTGAATACCTTTCAGAAGGTATGATGACTCAGATGACTTGTAGGGCACCATGAATAAATTGGTAAATAATTCTTCATCTAGAATTATACATGGTGGACGTCATTAAAGAATATTGCATGTGCACAATCTCATGATATTGCCTCTGTTAACAAATTCCTAAGTGAGAGGGATTTTCAGTCAAAGACCCTGATTTACAATGTTCATGTAAATAGCATCTCCCTAGGCTTGCGTTACCAATGTGTGCATTCATCTCATGCATTTCTATTTATTTTCAGATTCCTTTAGATGACAGAAGCCTTGCATCACTTTTCTGTTCATTCCATGATTAATATTTTTATCTTGTTGAAGTATTTCATTGCAAGTTGTTCTAATGAGTAGTTACTGCAGTGGAAGAGCTCATGGTTCTCTTCATTTATGAAGAGCATTTAAAAAATGTCATTGCTAGAGTCTATTGAATGGATCTAGCTAGCAGTCGCTGCAGTGGGAGAGGTCAGTTCTGTGTTCAGGTATCTGCCTTGTGCTTCAGTATAGCCAAAAAATTTATATTTTTTAATATTTATTTTCCATTATTTTTTAAGGATATTTTCTCTTTTTGTGTGCCCCGTTGTTTTCTCCCTCCTGAGCTTTTTCTCTTGTCAAAACTCTGTTGAAAAAGAATTTTTTTAACTAGCCTGCTTCCCCTTGAAATATTCTGTCAAAGACAGAAATATTAAAAAAAACAAAGTTGACATCGCTCAGGTAGAGATAGACATTGAAGTCTTTGTTTGGTCGAAGCTATTTAGCTCATTCTTGAGGATAGTAAATTTGGGTGGTTTAGTGACTCAGGTGTTACTTAATGAACTTTCTCTTTGCATGAGGTGAGCTGCTCAAGCTATAGTGAGAACAGATGCGTTGCTGAACAATGAATAGTTACTCACAGAAGGCGAAATATTTACGAAAATTCTGAGGCAGAAAAGTAGTTAATGCTTTCAGTTTATCATGAAAGAAAAAGCCCTGTACCTAATCATGTATTCCCTTCGGGAAAGTGGTCCAAAATTCACTACTATGTACTCTTCCATTGGTTAGTCTTTAAACTAAGAGATTATTCTTTCTTGTTATAAAATCTTTAAAAAAATTACCTTCAAAACTAGGTTACTGCGTCAATTGGCAAGCTTTTTCCTCTTTGCTTCCTGCTGTACCGAGACACTGGTCTCTCCTCTAGCTGCTACCATCATAGTTTATTTTGTAGTGGTGGTAGACCAATCCTTCTCTCATGTACATGTCGCTCAATAGTCAATTATTACTAATTGATTTAGAAATATAGCACTTTTAAAGATGATTAATTTTCTATTGCCATTAACGGATCGCTAAGATGAAGGCTTATTCTGTCTTGGTGCTCATTGTTTAGATGTTTATTTAGTTAGAATAATGCGTAAAGACATTCATGGCATTGCCGAATAAAATGCTCGAATGAGAAGTTATGTAAAATGGTCTTGGAACACCAGGTATGAAGTAATTGACGACAGCACAGAAGAATATTGTACTGCGTTTCTTCTGACCATGTTTTTGTGTGAATATTTTTTCATCTATTGAACTTGCCAGAGTGTGGCAGAGTTGTAAACCTACCTAAGGTTTTGCTAAGAATTAAACTTCTGATTGGTGAGGCTTAAAATACAAAGTTCATACGGCAAAATTTGGAATAGCAATTAAATTAGTGACTTAAAAGTAGTATTTCCAATGAAAATGTTGTAGAAACTTCAGACAGGGAGTAAATAATAGAGGCAGTGAGTATTCAAGCATCTACGTCCTGGCAAGTAGCTGCCTATAACCAAGTAACCACCTCTTGGCTAGAAGCGACTTCTTAGCGAGCTGCTACTTCTTTAATTGTCGCTCATTTTCAGCAAGATGGGAAGTTTAGTCCTGCTCTGTATCCTGAGTTCAGTCACATGTTGTGTACATCAAGTATTGAAAATGAACTGTACCTAGTGCGAGTGTGTTGTCAGACACAGCTACTCACAGATTCCTAGTGGTACCTCACCTCTTGCCAAATCTTTGACCTCCGCTTGCCATGGCAGCAATGACGTACAGTATGTATTGCTTTAGTAGTAATACAGTGATATGTAGCATTACGGTGTTAGTGTAAGACCCATCTTTTCGTTAAGTAGAGCAGTTTCTATCCTGCCGTACGTTGTAGGATCACTGACTAGGCCTCTTCTCTTAATTTGCTATGAAGGGGAAATAGAGCTATTACCTGCACTCCAGTCGCCCATCATTTCATGCACTACAACTGCTGGTTCTAAGAGGGATCCGTTTGCTCAATTTCCTGCAACGCTTTCATCTTTACTGTTCTCCTAACTTCTCTTACGAGACATAGCTCGAGCGCTTTTTTGAAGTCTCTTGCTTGTATTGTAATTTAATTATTTAGCTACTGATGATGCGTCCAATGCATGTTACTGAACCCACTCTCAGCAAGTGAGGCATTGATGTTAATCATGTTATAGGTTTGTTAAATTATACAGCCAGCTCGAGCTGGGTTATGAGTGATAAATATAATATAATTGGTTTATAATTAGATGGATGGGATGTTCGGACGATTTGTTTACTGTGTTAAATGAAGACAATTACCTCAGGCAACCCGTTATGTAGAGGAACGCTTTCCTCTGTGTAGTTCAAACAAATATAATGCAACTTGATAATTTTATAAACTGTTGTCTTTGTTAGTCAAATGGCATCTTCAGTCTGCTCGTAAGACCGTGATGATTTTATCATAATCTACAGCGTTGGTTCGTTTGTGCCACCTCCACTTCGGTCAATTCTTTTTTAGATGCACCGTTTCTTGTTCATATCTATCTTTAGTGCTATATTTTCATGTTTTATGATGTACACAAAAGAAATCTTACATTTCACCGTATTGCCGAACTTCATGGTCGTCTATATTGAAGCCAGCACGTGTCATGAAAATTTACTCCTGCCCAGCATGAAGAAGGCTGTGGCGCTCTAACGTCTCCGGCACTCCAGCATATCAAGGTGACTTACCTCAAATATTTCATTAGTCAAGTCTGGGTTTCGAAGCTAGAATTAACTCTGAGCTGCTGTTCAGTTCAGACGTCATATATGTACGAGCAGCTGGACTTTTGAGGTGTTTTTTCAGTGTGAAATTTTATAATAATCCAGGAGTTTTAGTGAATAAAAGTATTTCGCTACGCTGCGTAAGGAACGGTTCTTATGTATTACATCGTGATTTTTTCTAATATTTTCGTTGTCTCTAACTTTTTTGTCAATATAAGACGCAAGCATGCTCTTATGTTGGGAATATCGAAACATTTATTTACATTTTATGTTACTCCAATTGTGGTGTCGTTCAATGCAATATTGTTTATCGTATATAACCTATTATTTATTATTGCATGAATGGTCTGTGTTGACTTTTAGACGAGCATTCGAAAGTCGCCAAAGTTCTCCAGGCAAAATTGAGCAAGTTGAAGTCGCCTTCAAACCAGAGCTCGTACAGTTGCTTCTCTAATGTTCTCTATCTTTGTTAGTACATTTACTAGGAAACTAATTGTAAAGCTGAACAAAAAGTTATCCACTAATTTTGTCATACGATGAACATTTTCCTTCCGGGTGCCATGCCTGTCTTGACAACCCAGCGTTCACGCTGGTTGTCTTGCGCTGCTTATGCCGTTGCCAGCAGCTTCTTCCATTGTAACTCCGTCAGTGGGGACAGTGATGGCAGTCTTCCTTCCTCCCTGGCCAGCTGGTTCTGTACTATGAATGCTTCAGTTATTGTTTTTAGAGGTTCTGTAGAGCTATGCCCAGTGCATTGACTGATAAAAATTAGGTTATGTCCTAGTGAGGTTGTCGTGTCAGTTATCAGAGTTACGTCTGCCCTTTCCTGATCAGGTCGTAACTTCGGCTGACCAGTGCGCTAAGAAATGTTTTATTTGATAATAATGATAAATAGCTATTTTGCGTATAGGTTTCTTTTGAAATTTTCAGCATTTTTATTCGTACGTAATGAAAACATTCCTCTCATCTCGCCCAAGGATATGGGACGACGAGGACCGTCCTTCAGCGTATCTTAGGGTCTTGTGTTTCACCTCCATTCCAGGAAGTGTGCTGAAGGTGTGTCCTCGTCAGGGTACTGGATGGAAATTAACGCTCCTCTGGTATTCCTAGCTCCTTACAGGGAAATCAGCAATGTTTGTTGCAGGAGTTTAGGTGCAATTCGATAGAAAGTTTGGTCTTACTTTCACTTTCTCTCTTTTTCATGGGGGAGGTTGGCGCACCGTGCAACCGACTACTTGCACGATTAATTGCATTTCTGTTTCTTTATTCTTCTTATTTCACCTTTTTGATCTTGGAAAGGCTTACGTATTTTTTCTTCAGTCGGGCTGTGCTGACCAAGACACTTAAATTTTGCTCCTTTGTGTACCACTCTTAACTAAAGTTTCACTGACCATCACTGTGATTCTCTATTGCGCAAAGTCACTGTGCCATGAATATAATAAATTTTCCTAATGTCCAAAAGTATAATCACTATTTAAGCGCTACACAATAATGATTATTTAAAAATATTATATCGCTATTTTATCGCAAATTTTGTAGAACCAAAGACACTTTGCCTGTGCCGGCACGTACCGCGACCAGCCGGCCAATATGGAGCCAGCAGCTTCTCTGCCTTGAGCGGTCCATGTCATGCGTAGTGCCACGTTCCTTGTAACTCTATGCCAAGTTGTGCAAGATGAAGCACTGAGCGCTCTCTATTGTTATTCTGTGCAAAATGTTACCGATGTATACATATATGAATTCTTTTTTAGCCGTGTCTTTTAATAAAATATATTAACTGCTCTTACGTTACCTTTCTCCTTTCTTAACATTAGGGTGCAAAAGTTCTTTTTGCTATATCAATTGGTTATTGATACTAATTGAAATTAAATTTAATTTTTATGTATAAATCTTCATGCGTGGAAAGCATTACTGCCGAGTTTCAATGTTTTTACTGATAGTAATGTAATTTCTTCACCTGATTAAATTGAAATAGCTTTCTAACCTTATTTTATAACTTCCAGGTTTGAGTCCTTGGTCCTTGAGGCTGAAGTTATCTCGTGAAGTTATTGTATACTCAACTCGGCGAGATGAAACTCAAGAGTTGAAGCATTTAATGAAAAGATATTTAGCCTGAATCCTTGATTAGTTTTGAGCCTACAACGCCTGCAAGTGTATTTTCTAAATCTATTGGCATGATACTTGAAATAGGACAATTTATAGTGAAATCCCAGCAGCGTATGACCAGTATTATTTAGTTCCTAACTACTTACACAATAGAGCGTGTAGTCAGCCTCAGGGGGATGAAGGGTGTGTGTGTGGCCCTCGTCTAGGGGAAGTGAGCGCTCCCCAGGCATCCCGAGCATCCACTGAAGTGTGAATCATCACTTCTTTGAGTTTCCATTGTTTAACACGTTCACTACGGTTGATATTTTAGCGGTCTTTTCCGAGCGACGGTTGCACTTGTGCGCCATTGCATCAGTTTGAGCAGTGGTACACATATGTACCAACACGTCTATCAGCAATGCACCTCGTGGTACATATATGTACCAACACGTAGTGAACGTGTTAAGGATGGGGCGTAGAGCATTCTCGCACCGTGTCTCTTTGAACTTGAAGTCCTTGGCAGTAGTAAACTTGGGAGGCTTCCTGCGAGTAGTGTAAGTATTTGGCGTGACTTTCTTTCTTTTCTGACATTCATTTCTAGGCATTAGGGGTAGCAAGGTCTAGGTCTTCTGGTCTAGGGACTCGAGTAGCAACCAAAGATTGAGCCAAACGACTCGTTTCTATTGCCTTATTCTATTCTAGGCACTGTGTAGGTCTGTGGCACGGCTCTTGCAATTACAGTAAGTCCTCGTTATATGGTACATATGTTTTCCGGAAAACATAGCAAATCGAAATTACCGTATACCAAACTCATTATAATGTAATAATAGGATAAATGTTCCAGGACGTCGAAACTCACCCCTACAGATGTGAAAATAGTCACTGTAACTGTGATTTTACCGGATAAAGAATTACTGCATAGCGAGGATTTACTGTATTCTGTATTTATGAAGTAAGAATTTTTTTTACTTTCTCTCATGGTAGTAACCAACCCGCTACTGCATTTTTCAATTATCTATCAGTGCGCTTAATGCATGAATTGTTCGACTCTTTGAGATGTTCGATGACATTTCTAAAAGACTTCAAGCAGTAATAGTAATAAAACCTTGTATAATCAAATGTACATTGAAAAGTTCCAATATTCTTAAATACAACATATCTGTAGATGATGGAAATGTCTGTTGGAGAAAACTCATTAATTCTTGGTTTTTGTAGTGTCTGTTCATTATTGCGTACAGTGTGCAGGTTTGATGTGTTGTTTGGATCGCAAGTCTCAGACTGTAGCGACCAACCTCAATGTTGCTTTTCGGTTGGGCGGAGTACAGTTACTTGATTGTATATTTACCAAATTGAAATCATTATGAATTTTTACAGGCGACCTAATTTTGCTCATTTAAAGTTGATAAAAATAATTGAGCCACCGTCGAGTTTTTAAACAAGTTATTTCAATCGTTAATCGCATTTTCTGCCATTCTCTAGAATTTCTGCCAAGTTTTTATTTCTAACTCTACGTGTCTGTGTTGTGGTTCCTTCATCTTCGGAGGCGTCCTGAACGCAGAGCAAAAACACATTGCCGCGGGCTGCTTTTTTTGCTCCCCCTCTCCCCCCTACACACAGCATGGGCAAGGACCAGAAGGTGTCTGTGCCGAAGGAGGCGCAGGTTATGGCTGCTATCGTTAAAGACATGAACATCACAGAGTACGAGCCTGGCGTCATCAACCAGATGCTTGAGTTCACATACAGTAAGAACGTTAAATTATAGTATTTTACTTGGTCTATAAGGTGCAGAACTTACTTTTGAAATTTCCCGAGTTATATGATATTAGTGTAACATGGTAGTGAACTCGTCCTTCATGTATTTGTGTAACGTTGTAGTGTGGTTACTTCCTATCTGTTTCTGAAGAAAAATTATTGAACTGAAATCAGACCCGGTATGCATTACAAGTATTGTATCGTAGATACCAAAGGCACCGGATCTCTGTAAAATACTCTAATTTTTCCCTTACTAGCTTTCTTTTCTAACACGGTCGTGTTACCAGTAGATAAGATACAGAATGGAAGTTCTGTATATATTCTTGAAAAATATTCTGGTACTGACAGTATCAAGGGTAAAACTGAAAAATGTAGTTTATTTCGTAGACTAGTGTACCCGTGCCATCAAAAATAATGGCAAATACTGTTGGAAAGTGGAGTTTCCATGCTTAAGCTTATTTCAAAGGTAACTTATTTTTCTTGTGACAGTAATAAGCACTTAGAATACAGTATTTTTGAGCCGCAATAGAAGTAGTTATAGCCGTTCATGTCATATCCTAGATACAGAAATTCAGCATTACTGAAAGCAACTGCGAGCTTGTGTAACTGCGGGGCAATACCCCGCCGAACTCCCTATCCACGATACGGACTCAAGTATATAAGGCTCTGGATCTCTCTAATTTTTTTGAAAGTGACTTATTATAGTGCATTTGTACAGCGAAAATGAGTGTATTAATTTACCAGTGAACTGAAACCAAGACCGCCAGTGCTAATTTCTTCCTATCCTTAAGAGCGTGACACGAAACACAAAAATGAATATATAAATAAATAAATATATAAACACACGACGGTCATTCTTAGTATTAGATTCTTATTTTTATCACTTTTAACTCTCGAAATTTCAACGGGTACTATGTGGGCCGTTATCTGTAGATGATATAGAATGGAAGTTCTGTATATATTAATGAAAAGTATTCATTTATAAAAAATAATCGTCGTAAATTTTTAATACATTCACCTACATGATAATTTCAAATTAGTCAAATCTAAATCGTGGAACTTCCACGGGAACTGTCTAGTCCCACAATATGATAACTAGCCAGTTCCCATGGAAATTCCACGATTTAAATTCGACTAATTTGCAATTATTATAAAGATAAATGCATGAAAAAATTACGACGAATTATTGGGTTTTAAATTAATACTTTACATTAATATGTACCGAACTTCCATTCTGTATTTTATCTATCGATAACATGGCCCAGATAGTACCCGTTGAAATTCCTTGATTTAAAAGTGACTAAATTAAGGATCTATGAAATAAATGCATTTTTCAGTTTTACCCGTAGTTCTATCAGAATCTGAATATTTTTCTTGAATATATACAGGACTTCTATTCTGTATCTTTTCCACCGATAACATGGCCGTGTAAGAGAAGAAAGCTAACAACGGAAAAATGGAGTATTTTATAGTGATCGGGCGCCTTTGGCATGCACAATACAATGCTTGTAATATATGCATACCCGTTCTGATTTGAGCTCAATAATTTTTCTTCAGTAATAGATACGAAGTATTGGGATGGACACACACAGATACAGAGAGAAAGATAGATATACATTGTCTATTATGTATGTAGATACACAGTTGGTTGCTTGCTTGGTCCGTTTGTCACGCTCTTAAGGATTTAGATAGGAGGAAATTCGGTAGGGTAACATGTATTTTAAGCATTTTATTGTGGATACCAAAGACACATCCATCAATGTGGAAACTCCTTTGTAAAGCCTGCGTCCACTGGTAAATCAAACGAAAAATTCATTAAAAAACATGTGAATTTATTCACGTGTGTATTTACTAGTTTTTATATATTTGACTGTTGCTATTGTAGACCATGTGATTTGTTCACAAAATTGGTTTTAGTGAAGAAAGCTCCTTTGATTATTGTGATGCATGATAATAAAGCTTAATTTTTGAGTCCTAGATTTGTGAGGCATCTTCGCTTGAAATCACTTCCAAATTGCTGCTTTTGGGTGTAAATTAATAAATGAAAAATTATGTTCAAGAAAGCTCTCAAATTCGTTCTCCACTTTTACGATTCACTGTATGACTTTTATCCAAAATTTAGATTTGTAAAAGATCAAGTGAATATTTCGTCAAGGCTCATGCACAGCCTCTTTTCTGTTATTGCTCCTAGAATTAAAGCAGATAATTTATTGCTTCAGAAAGCAGGACTAATTGTTTTTGGATCATATTTGCAAAATCACGTCCACGTCTTTGTAGTTCTCATGAGAAGAAGACCTTTTGCTGTCTGAAGCATTTGTGTTTTTAAACGCCAACTGATACACAGTGTACCAGAGTAAATGGGTACTAATATATATTAGGGTACGTGCACATATATATTTCTTACTCCTGGACTGTAATGTTAAATTTTAAGGAATGGACAAATGAAGAATATTGATTACCAGCTTGCTTCTGGTGTTTCTTTGCTTGTTACTCTACTGGGAATAGAAACACAGCCCTGTGACCCTGGACCTAGAGGTAGGAGGAGCATGGTTAGCTGTTTTACTTGGTTTGATGCAGAAGTTTCCATTAATATGCGTAATACTCCTAGGATACGTGACACAAGTGCTGGATGACGCCCGTGCCTTCGCAAGCTACGCTAAGAAAGCAAAAACCATAGAGGTGGAGGACGTAAAGTTGGCCGTGCAGATGCAGGTGGACCGCAGCTACACCGCACCTCCTCCCCGGGATGTGAGTTTCTACTCTCTTGCTAGATTTAATTTTCTCTGGAACTCGGATTCACTAAGACTCGAGCAAACGCATAGCTGTGTTTGTCCTCTTTGAGGTTGCTCATTTGTGAGACGGGCCTGTGGTAGAGATTTCTCGCCTGTTGCGCTCCTGTTGGATGACAATACAAGGTTTCATACAAGCTTCTCCAATCTGGTGCTCGTGAGTAACTTTATTTTCGTGAGGGAATCTGAACTCATTTAACATCTCTGTCCGCGTACTGGCTGTCATCTCATACTATTGTCACCAGGGTAAGAACAAATAGGTTTATTTTCACTATCGAAAGTCTTACCTAGGCGCGTTTGTGTAATTCAGATTATTGATTAAATTATAGCAACCCAGGCCTACATTCCTAATTATTTTGAATCGCCAAATGTTCAAGTACATTGTTGCTTATTGATCGCCTATGGCTATGCGTTGCGGGTTGTTCCAACTTTCTAACTACAAATCATCCAGCTCTTATGACCAATAAATAGTTGTTAGGCTTGCATAGCAAGTTTGCAGGTTATTGAAAGAAGCGACTGAAGAGGAGAGGTTGGTAAAAAAAATCGTGCAAGCTTTTAGCAAAATATGAGACTGTTGAAACTTGTCCTGTAATGTAAGTTTGAAGTTAATTTTAAATTGAATCATTCGAGCCTGTTGATGGGCTGGTAGTAGTTCCCACGTCATATGTGCTTAAAAATTTATACAATACCTCCATCATTTTATGGCTAAAGTATTAATTACTAATGTAGTCTTCGATTAGGTTCAGAAGCGTTAGTCGTAGGTAATGTGTTGCTAGTTCTCGTACTTTGGTGGTAATACGTGTCGATAACGCCCTTGAATTTCATAAAGATGAATTTATATTTTCAACAGCATCTCTCTTATATGGAACTTAAATGTTTTTATTAATTTTAAGATAGTTTTAGTTTGATCATTAAACAAAGTGAATATGCATCAGTCTAAATTAGGCGTCATGAAATTTCATACTCGAACATAATAGCTATGAGGTCTGTTCTTTCCATTAAACCGCATAGGCTTCTGTGGCCAAATAATTTTATATTTTAAGTTACAATTTTTTGAAGTCTAATACAAATTTGAACTTTACACTTTTATTTCAGCTGCTGCTGGACCTAGCGAGAACGCGCAACAGCAACCCTCTGCCTCCCATCAAGCCGCAGTGCGGACTGCGGTTACCACCTGACCGCTACTGCCTCTCTGCTTGCAACTACAAGCTCAAGAAGACCCCGAGGGTCAGTCTCGACCAGTGGTTCCCAATCTTTTTTCTGTCATTTAGCCCTGCACCCAATTTAGCCATACAGATTTCCCTATTCATGTGTGCGAGGAAAAGAGTAGTCAAAACAAATTGACTATTTACTAATTTATTTTTAAAACATACAAATAGACTAAAAGATAGAATTACATAGTAAAGCGAATAGAGAGCTGTTAGTAACAACTAACCGCATAGCCTCAGACATCAGAAAATAATCTGAGATTTTCTTATTGCTGGTAGGCAGTGCAATTATTTCCCCCTGGTAGCTTCTAATTTCTCCCTAGGGGGAAATTTCCTCCAGTTTGAGATTCCCTGGTTTAGACCAAAGTTCTACCCAGTGTTAACTATATCATGGAATTAACGATGACTTGTGTCACATTCGGTACAATCCATGAAAATACACCAATCCGGGGATTAAATGAGGCTGAGTAAAGAGCGCTCATTTGTGATTGTCTGCTACTTATTATTTGATATTTATTCAAATTCATTCTATAACGCGGGGTATTTTACACCAATTTTTATTCATGTGTTGTAATTATCGAGCAGTGTTATTTTTAGTAATGAAATAATGTGCATTCACTTGCTGCAGCGACGGTTTCCGTCAAGCAGTTTCTAAAATCATGACCGAGTCGAACGCTTGGTTTTTATTGTAGGTTTCATACATTCCTGATATTTTAATGAGCTAGGTTCTATGAAAACACTATACTCTCCTTTCTTCCCCGAAGAATATTTTTATCGACTAAATTTATACATGTCAATCATTGCTTTATTTGCGCATTTCGTGTCTTTCGGGCTACCCAATGTAGAGATAAAGTTGCTGAGGTTATATTATCGTGATTGAAAATATTTTTTGTCGCTACGTGATATTACTCTATTCGTTGTGATATTTTATATTAATGCCCATGTATTAATACTTTTTATACAGGGTGCGGTACAGTGATCTGGTATATTTGTGGGTGTAATAAATGCAAAATAGAGCAAAGAACGAATAGTGGGTTTTTATATTCGAAATGTAGAAAAGATTTTTTATTCTGTTTTTGTAGTTTAGTGCAAACACATTTCTCGTTCTTTACCCTATTTCACTTTTATTAAACCTACAAATGTGCCTGTCATTTTACAGCACTCTACATAAGATAGATCTAGAATTTAAAATTCCGTTGGCCCTGCAGAGCATCACTCGCGCCTCGAAGGCAGCAGCGTCAGCCAAACCGAGTGTGTCGATGGTAACCACAAAGTCAGGCAGCGCGCAACAGACAGTCACGCTGGTGCAGAAGCAGCCCACCGCCGTGTCCACTGGACCCCCACACAAGATCGTCACTGTCAACAGACCCCTCATCAAGGTCACGTCCGGCCCTCCCGGTAAGTGTTGGTTCTAGTATCGGCAGGGTAGTTTTGTGCAAATATTGATACGGAAGCTCATTCACATACGAAAGAACTAGCTGATCCATTCCAAAATTGTTTCGTATCATCTTCGCGTTGTATTACAATACCTTATAGAACGAGAAGTCACGTTTACTGCTTTTCGTACTCTTTAAGTCAATTGTCTGATTGTAAATGTTTTCCAGGAGGAGTGGTACCAAAGTTTCAAGTGTCACCCGGGACAGTGATGCATATCAAAAACGAAGACGGTGGTACGACGCCGACGCTCGTGCCGAAGAGAAAAAGAGAAGACGAATAGCAGCCGTAGCCATAAGATAAGTTGCATGATTATGTATTGTAGTATAATGTGTACGTTCGTAAGCGTCATAGTGGAGTTCATTTAAGAAGTAAAATAATATGACGGAGAGCTTTGTGACGGTTATTGATTACAAAGTTGGGTTATATTGAGATTCCATATAAATTCAGTCTGTAATGAAATTGATGATGTATCATACATGCATCTTCGGTCAAGCAATAGCCTAAGCGTTACAGCTTAGGTTTTATTTTCTCAGTTACCGAAGGTATTCGTGTCGGTTCAAGTTATGTCAGGCATGCCTTGCAGGTTAATAAGTCGAGGGACAGAACAGGCAGTTCATGAAAGTGAACATTAGCAAGTTGCAGGAGACATACGAATACATCCGGCGTGATCCGTATCGAGCTGCGTCAATTGACGAAGAATTTTCTTGGTGGAGAGGGATTTTTAGGTCAGCATTGCGCAGTTAGAAATATTTAGGAAGTAATTAACTACTTCAATCATGTCAATATGTATATATGTTATGTCAATGATGTGGTCTTTAAAATATTTACGTGTAAGAAGCTATTTCATGTATGTAATTTAAAATGCTCGTCACATTTCCTTGCTAACTAGTATCATAGCTATAAAACAATACTTAGGCAAGAAACAAACTGGTGACCATGAGTGAATTGTTACAATACAAAGTTATTTGTATATTTTGAGGCCTATCCTCTTCGACTCAGTGAATAATGAACGTATATATACAGGGTGCGTTAGCATACCTTAATTTTTTTTAAAGTAAAGCTCTTTGGAAAAGGAAGTGTGTTGCTACACCCTGTATGTAATAAACCTATTAGTTTGTATGATTCAATATTTGAGACGTGCATCATTAACATTTAATAGAAAAAATGCTGCACATGAGAATATAGTATTCATTCATCTGCAGCATGGGAAACCACCAGCATCCTTTCATTCAGCTAACGCGTGAGCTCCGACTGTAAGTAGACGGTAACGTGGGAAGTGACAAGTTGAAAATGAAGGGTTATGCACCCTTGTCGCTAATTGATACAAAGGCTTTAAGATAAGAGTTAATATAATACAAATAACTGCCAGGCATACAAATGAACATAAACAACTAAAGGTAAAAGATTTGTTTAAATGAGATCCGGAAGTGAGAATAACGACCAAGTTAGAGATGGTGACAATTATCATCTTGTAAACTTGGCCAGCCCACGCCGCGTCTTGCCTCTTGAGGCTCGCCCTTTGTTGACGTCTAGCGTGAGGACTTCCTCCCGGAGGGTAGCATGCAGAGCTGCATGCAGCTGTGCAGCGTGTGTCGAGTTCGCTATGATGTCCGTGAGAGCACTTTGGTTTAGTGTAAGCAGCGTGGGCAAGTCTTGCACTTTGCTCAGAAGTCTGTCGATGTTTTTGGTCGTGACACCAGGTAACTTTGACATGAAGTCCTGCAAAGAGATCAGCAGATGAATAATGATTACTTTCCTCCCATTCATGTTCAGCGAAGAATACATGAACCTTTTGCGTAAGTTGAGATAGCTTTCGAGAACATTAATTGGGAGCCCGAATGCAGTATGATGCAAACGCATGACAACGTTGGCAAGGTAGAAATGAAGCCTGACAGTATGAAGAACGATCAAAGGAATGTGCTACGAAACTGAACCCCTTTCCAGTAATGCTACTTACTAATTGTATATCCTCAGCTCCTGGAGCCTGAGTATGACTGCGGTGTGGGATTGAAGCCTTTATCTTAGACGGCATGGAACTTGTGTATCAACCCAAGAATGGACGAACCTATTCGCGCGTGTTGCCATATTTCATTCTAAATGTAATTGGGGTTAACGCGGCTGTGTTATTACCTGCTTAGCATAGAAGGCAAAAAAACGTTTCACATGAAATGCCGACTTTCATGTCATAAGCTGTCGTCATAAAGGTAGTTATGCATGACTGCTTTCATGTCGGACCGTAGCTTGCTTCATTACATACAACGCGTCATAACCCTAAGGGTGTGGGGATAGTATACTCACACCATTACTAGAGAGGGCATGGTGACCAAGTGAGAAGTGTTGCATCGATTACATCAGGTATTGCTTTGGAGTGTAATAACCACGCTTGAATACTCACGTAAATCGCTGGGTTGTATTTCTCTACGGTGTCGAGCGGGCAACCGTCACTCTTGACCGCCTGGGCTCTAGCGACGTCAGGCTCCTCTTTACCCGTCTGGCGTGAGGAAAATGAAATAATGATCCACATGTAGTAAAACACGGAATTATATCATTTTCACTCTGAATTGAAAATTAGAACATTAACCGTATTATTTTTTTGCGACAAGGAGAACGTATAACCCCTTTGCTACCGTTAAGATAACATGCCCCACAGAAAGTTCCACTGGCAGTTAAGATAAAATGTCCCGCTGTAAAATACCAATGAGATGATGTTTCCCAAAATATTTCTTGGCCTAGCATCTTACCAAAGAAACTGAGATTTAAAAAAAAAATTCAGACGTTTTTCAGACAAAGTAAGTTCTAGCACAGGAAAACCTGCATTTCTTTAAAAAATATTCGGTAGCGAAAGGGTTAAAGTTACATGACGTTGCGGTCCTCGTTTGGTGTTTTTTTAGAATTTTGTTGTGAGAAGTTTCGCCGAAGTAAGTGACAATTCAAGAACGAATGCGTCCCTAATTGAAAACTCTCAACACGTGCTTTATATCCAAAGTCTGACTCAGTTCAATGAGATAGATGAACAAGTGCTTGTCCATGATGGGAATATTTAGCTACTACACAATTATTCTCTAGCGAATGTTCATAATTAGCAGCGATAGTATCTTGCTAAGCGGAGGTTGCACACTTCACAAAATTTCTACTAACTTCAGAGGCGACATAGGGTGTCTTTGAGATGAATAAAATTTAAATTGTTTGTTCAATCTGATTTTCCTAAGAATTATAAGTAAATGATATAAGTAGCGCATGTGGACACTTGACTGGGACTAAGAACTGATACTGTTCACATTACTTTTCAAATTTGGTTAATCCCAATGTTACCATAACTTCGCTATTACTTCCCAATACTTCAGTATCTCGAGAGAAACAGGACTAATACAGAGTGTCTCAAAAAAATGTAAATGTAACGCACCCTTGGTGTGCGTTATCAGCGTTGTCTGGACAATAATGGTCATCAATTCGAACATTTGCGAACATGATTCTTTAATCACATTTGTCTTCTGTATTCGAAGCTATTCTATTTCACTGTATGTTCATAAATAAAGGATCTCGTCATTCGAAGTGTGAGTACATTTTTTTGAGACACCCTGTATTATCGCTACACCGTCAACGGCAACGCACCTTCAGGAGGTGGAACATCTCTGCAGTGGCGTACGGCGAGGAACACCACAGCAGTCGCAGTCTAGGAAAGTGCAGCGTCAGCAGCTGCAGCTTGGCGCTCACATCCCTGTTGTCAGGCTCCCCTTGAGTCAGCAAACCGAAACTCGACACGCCTCGGGAGTTGGTCAGTACGCTCGCCTGTCGTGTGGATTACTTTTTACAGTCTCACTAATCTACTCTGAGTGTAGACACAATGTCGAGGAAAGACCTCGAAGATAGGAAAAATCAAGGAATCTAAAATAGGACCTAGTTTGAGGCATGGCATCTAATCGGTAAGTTGATAGCATACGATCCATTTCCACCTTCAGTTTCTTAGTGGTCCTAACGGGTAACGGGATCAGGCCTCTACCTTTTGGGCGTCCTCTACACAACTGCCAGAATATATAAAAGCTTCACCGTTGTCGCGCCTCACTCTTAACCCTTTAGCGACCAATTTGTTTTTCTAGTTTCTACATTTAAGCTCACAAAGACCGTCTGTACACTGATGCAATAAAGCATGCTGAGAGCCAGGCAGCCAAAAGAACGACGCTGTAACATGCCGCCGCGTTCAAACCTAGTAGCAACCTCATATTGCTCACTGTTTTATTATTAGAACAATTCTCCCAAAGACCGTGAAAGGCGACCGAATAGTCCACTTGGTCGCTAAAGGGTTAATTGTATTATCCTAACTTAAAACAATCACGCTCGTTGTCAAACATGATAAATTCTGTAATTCTAGTAGATCAATACTTATCCGAAAGAGATGATCTACACAACTGCGGCATTTTTAATATTTCAATTTATGGTTTATCAACTAGTGCACAAAGGACTGCGGGAAGAATCTACAAGCTACCTCGAAAATAGTCACATACTCAATAAATTCCAAGCCTGAAGTGAAATTTGTGCATTATCTTCATGTTTTAAAGCAAATACACGACTGCAGAAAGTATATACATACGTTCACATATTTTCCCAACAGGTACTTAGAAGTTCGAATAAACTATAAACATCTTACTATAAACTATAAACATCTCTTATCAAGATTACCTGTAGATGGAAAGGCTTGTTCTGGTCGAACTCAATGAGCAGCATGGGCTTGGCGTAGTGGCGCGTCATGGCGGTGGCCTGTGTGTAGAGGCGCCCGCTGTTCAAGGACCCCACCAGGTCGCTGATACTCTTGCGCTCCACGCACATATCCGGACTCAGGATGTAGTCGCCCACCTCACGTGCACAAAGCCCTTAGTTTAGCATGGTGAGTACACTACACACCACCGTTCTCAGTTAAGCAAGTAGAGGGTACTACACACGAGCGGGTAACACAGGGTCACCGAAAAGTTACTGTGCAGTAGCAAAAAGTTACAATTATTTAATAAAAGTGATATTTTTCTTATGATATTACAGTTTCGCCTACAGCAAATGCTGAAAATGTCCTCCGGCAGAAGACTGAAGTGAAATATTGCTGTTGTTGAAACATTAACACCTCTTGCTACCGTACAGGGACTTTTCAGTGTATTCGCCTCCCTCGCTCACACGATATAACTAGTAATTACATTAGTTTAGTACAACAAAAACACGTTTTATGCATTAAAAATTCCATCAATAAATATGCCTTCACGAGAATTTTTATACGTTTAGCATTTCTATGAATTCTCCCAGCAAGATCTGCACAAAAGCATCGTCTGCTATATTTCTAACAACTTGCACTCGCAATCATTAGACAAACGCTCTAACACGCGATCTATAGTTTAATGTTTTCATACGTAAAGGTGATCGGTGCTCTAACTGAGGGCAGTGCTCGAACAGCTGCGTGAAATACTCTCATCTTCACACTTCTCAAAAATGATCGAGTCCAGGTCATGCCCGAATTATTACCTTTTCCTGATCATAATCACCGGTACAAAAGCCAGACGTACTATTACTTGTCTTCTACTTCAAGTACAGAATATCAGCGAAGTCTCATAATGGTCACATATGTCATTTGAAGTTATTTCATCATTTCAATGTTGGCCTGGAGTGCCACAAGTATGGTAACACCGGATGCAGGGGACATTGTACCTCTATGGTCACAGGCTCGATCTCGATGCCCCGCTTGTGGATGAGAGAAGGCAATTCACACCGAAACTCCCGCATGTCCACGATCACCCGCGACTCCTGAAAACAAACAAAAATATAAGCCAAACACGGTAGCGAACCGCAAAGGTGTATTTAGTTAAAAAATTGATTTTATTCAAGATACGATGATGGAAACATAGTTGTAATTCTGTTTTTCCGTACGAGCATCGGATATTTGCCGGACGAGCATTTGTATAATCTCCCTAGTCCACACGAAGTGTTTCAACAAGGAGAGAAAATATTCCACTGTAAGAAAGTGTTACAGTTGACTATATCAGTGATCTGACTCGTTTGAACTTACATTATGCGAGAAAGTAAAAAAAATATTTCACCTTTTTCAGTAGAGTCGTCCACTTTGAAAGTATGAAATCGAAAAGCATGAAATCAAACAAGATGCAGGTTTTACGACCATATTTTTCAATGAGAAAGAAGGCCCAGGTAAAAGAGTTTTTCTGTCTTCAGTTTCATTCATTTTCATCCCTAAGACATTCATTTATTGCTACTTTTATCAATAAATTAAAATTGAATGAAAGAAGTAACAAAATGACGGCAAAACCTGTTTCGAGCGCTAGTGTGGACTACACTGAACGTTACAGGTTGCACTGAGGTTACAGCTCAAGGTGCTTTAGGGCACCTAGAAAAATTCTGCCAGTCTAAGAACACAACCTTATGTTACTGTTCGTAATTTATACATTTGTATACATATATTACACAACTCTCACGGACCTGTTCAGTTTGTTGCTGCTGGCCCCCCTTACGTGTGTCAGAGGGGGCGGCGACCCCTGCCTTCTCAGCTGCAGTGCGGGGGTCCCGCTGCAGGTCGAGGTGGTCTTCGGTTCTGCCCTCTGCGTCCTCAGGGATCACCAGCGACTGCAACGCGCAACATTTGATGGCATCATTTCACTCAGATACTCTAACTACTGTATACAAAACATGAGATATATTTTTATTAACTGATCACATTGTATAAGTTATTCCTACTAAAAGGTTTGTCGCAAGTGAAACGCTGACACCAGCGACTACGAGGCCGGCCATAACGTCAATAATACAACACAAGCAGCCCGCTTTTGCCTGTATAACAAATTATGTATTACTAGATAGTTCTCGTGGAAATTCCACGATTAAGATTTGACTAATTTGAGATCATTATGAAGACGAATGAACTAAAGATTCATTACGAATTATTGCGTCTTAAGTGAATATTTAATGAATAAAAAACTTTCATTATGCATCGTATCTACCGATAACATGGCCTCGATAGTACCAGTCGATATTCCACAGGTTGAAAGTGATAAAATAAAAGATCGATGAGATTAAATACATTTGTCAGTTTTCCCCGTGGTACTATCAGAACCTGAATATTCTTCATGAGTTATACAGAACTTCTATTCTCTATCTTACTTTCCGATAACATGGCCGTATAGAAGCATAAGGCTAAAAAGGGAAAAAGACGAATATAACGGAGTTTCCTAGAGTTTCGTGAAATTTCGAGTTTTTGTGAAAAAATGATAAAGCCTAATGTTTTTTTCACAAATTACCTGAAAAATCTTTTTCATTTATTTGCACCTAAAATGATTAGAAATGCATCAGGAAACACATTAGGTCAGAGATTCCCGTTTAAACAGTTCGCAACACAAGATTTTTCAATTTACCTAAACGTACTTTTCCCCAACACAATTTGGGATTCACTAGCAAAAAAATCCAAGACAGATGTCCAAAAACTGATGTGTTTTTCGTGATCTACACTCGAATTTTGCATATAGACGGAGCTTCAACGAGTTTCACGCAGTTTCGATTTTTTTGTGAAATATAAGGGATACCGATCTTTACAAATTACCTGAAAAATTATTGTCATTTCTTTGAACAAAAACTGATTGGAAATGCATTAGGCAATACATTAGATCAGAGACTCCCGTTTAAGACAGTTCGCAAAGCAATATTTTTAAAATTATCTGAACGTACTTTTTATACACAAAAGTTTTGGATCCGCTAGTGAAAAATCAAAGAAAGTTGTGCAAAAACTGATGTGTTTTTCGCAGAATGGAAGTTCTATACATATTCATGAAAAATATTGCTACAAAACAATAATTCATCGCAAATCTTCAATACATTTTTCTTTATAATTACTTCAAATCAGTCAAATCTAATCAAACTTGTAACACAATTGTGGACGAAAAATCCCTAATTTTATCCCTTTTCAACCGTGAAATTTCTATGGGAACTGTCTAGTCATTATATATTAGGATGACACGCATTTGGAAAACTCACTGTTCTACTGTTTAGTTACAGATTACGAGTTGCATCATGAATTTTGACGATTAATTAACCGCTCGCGTCTGACATGGCCGCTGTGGCATAATGATTAACATCTAGGATATAATGATCAAACATTAAAACTGATAAAAGTATTAAAAATGCTGAAAATCTAGTTTCAACAGGATACTAGATTGAACAACCAAGACCCAACCCTCGGTATCTAGGCTACTCACTGCTTTCTCTTTGATGAGATACTCGAAGGCATCTTTCTCCCTCTTGATTTGGGTGAGATAAAGCTGTTCCTCCGTCGTTCCTTTGTACACCATCATGTACACCAGGCACTGGTGGGGCGCGTTTTCTGCCTGCCACACCTACGTCAGTATCAGAGACCTTAGAACACAAACGGCACGACTATTCTCCTAAAAAGTGAAGCATATGAAGACATAAAATGCATTACAAAAGCGATTTTCCTTTGCACAAAAGTTTGAATGCCAACTTAAGTTTGAAGAATGTGTATTTTTTTCGGAACAAAGATTATGGACTAGTCCTGAAAAAGCTGAAGAGTTTTTATAATCGTTTGAGGAATGTTAGAGGACTGACGAGGTTCTATTGTATTTTTAATTATCAAAAAAGCACAAACTTAGTAGGACAGTTTCAATTTCATTTACTTGTTTTATGTTAATTGCTCACAAAAATTAACAAGGCGGTATTATTCTCCACTTCAGAATATCTATCTTTCATTGAATCATAGGCCAGTCATGACACCGAACTCCATGTCTGTATGATACAAATCATAGACACAGAGATACATATCATAGACACATCAGAGATACATATCATAGACGCATCAGAGATACATATCATATCATACAAATGAGAGACACACCTCTCGTCCCAAGGGGCACCCACCTCCACTTGCCTGATGAAGTCGAGGTCGCTGTCGTACAGGATGATGTAGCGGGGCTGTACCTCCCGCAACAGGCGGGGCAGAACGAATGGGTCCGAGTAGTTCTGCGCAGAATTCACGGATTTAGTATATTGTGCACTCACCAAACAGACTAATAGCATGAGTCCAACTGTTAACTTGGTCGTGGGTAGCTAGGGGACATCAAACAACATGGGAATGCTAACTCTACGAGGCACGTTGTCCCTGACATATATAATTTAAGTGCTTCTCTTCTCAGTTTCAACATAGCGAAACGGAAGTCATTCTTGCTGCCTGCCAGTCTGCAGCAGACATACAACTCACGTAGCCGTGTCTACCACGGTATCACAAACAACACTCCACACGCTAGAGATCTTACTGTTCATTCAGAAACAAACCATACTGCATTCCCATCATTATATTGGTATGGATTGCAACTATTACGTAATGAAGGACAAATTCAACAGTGAGCTTTAACACACGTATGATTTTTAAAAATTTCAAGTTAATTGTGAAATGTTTTCATTTCTTGTTGGATTTACATATGAAACGTGGACAATGGGGTAAAAGACAACTCATGGAATTAAAATTCAAAAGAATCGTCGTACGTGGAAATTTCACTTAATGTGACGTGACAGAAAGGCTATAATTTGAAAGTAAGTGTGGTAATGGAGCGCATAGCAACAACAATATTCAAGTTTTAATACCTTATCTGTGTAGTGGTTCGTGCAACACTCCGCTACAGTAGTTTAGTTCTAGTGTACGAGGGCAATTCTGTATGAAATGAATAGGTCAGCTGATGAGCGACCCTACCTTCAAAGACTGGACTAAGATCAGGGGCGATGAAAACAGTTTTCTTCTACACTTTTTCTCTTCGTACTTCTCCTTGAGAGCTGCCTTTCTCTTGCGTTTCTTCTCCCGTCTTCGTTCTTTGTCTTCCTCGTCTTCATCTTCATCTGTATCCGAGTCGCTGCTCTCCCCTACGAACCGATACTTCTCCTGTATCTGCGTCAGCGTTATAGTCTCGTCCAGCATAGGAGCAGCAGCATAAGCAGTGCCAGTAGCCGTGGTAGCGTCTGTAGTGGCCGTGGTGGCAGCCTCTGTAGTGGCCGTGGTGGCAGCCTCTGTAGTGACCGTGGTGGCAGCCTCTGTAGTGACCGTGGTGGCAGCCTCTGTAGTGGCCGTGGTGGCAGCCTCTGTAGTGGCCCCACCAGCGCCCTCACAGCCCTCACCAGCAGGAGTCACTTCGGAGGAGCTTCCACCGTCGTCCTTGTCTGAAATATTTAGGAATTTCAATAGATAATTCACATTTCTCCCTTTATTGTATTTATTAAGCGATGGGACTTGAAACCAACAAGGCGCACGGCCTCGTTAACACTTTACCCACTTTTTGATTTAGATAAACGAGATTTGAACATCCAATAAAAAAGGATTCCCATACAACAGATATAAGTGACAAGAAACTGTTGTCAAATAGTGTCCTCTATTTCTCATCCTCAGGACTTCCGTGGCAAGCAATCTCTTCCTCATGCTACATGGTAGTAAAATTTAGAAATCTTTTAATCCTACAAGAAAAGCCAAAAAACAGAAAAATGAATCTGGTAAACCAAGCAATGAAGGTATTCGAAACGTGCCCAAATTTATGAAATCATAATGAAGTAGGGAATTGTAGATCACGATAATACAGTAAATAGCTGTTCTTTCTGTATCACTTGAAGAAATAAGAAAGATAAGGGGAAGTTCAAGAACAACTCTCACCAGCAACATTAGCGAGTATAGCAGCAGCTCCATTCTCTTGGTCCATCCTCTTCTTCTGCAGAGCGTCAGCAACAGAGTCCCTGCTCTTCAGGGTGACGCGCTTCTTTTTCTTGATTTTCTTGCTGCGGTCCCGTGTCTTGTCCTGCACATCGAAGAGATGTGGTGGTGGCGTCAGGTTCAACTTCACGCCCAGTGTCTGGTAGAAAATCTTCTGGAGAACCCGCTCTGAGCCTTGCACCAGCACCTGTGAAGTATGAGACTACGTCATGAACTCTATCTCATGTCCAGTACATTGTACACTGTATTGGGTGTTCAGCCACACCAGCAGTTAGTGTTTCAAGTCGAGCTCATAGCGACAAAGTAAAACAGTCTCGATTTGAATATACCTTTACTCAGGTGCCACACTATTGAACATAGGAGATGTTTTAAACCTCATTTTTGATTCTCAATAATTTTAATCAAGAGTTCGGTTGTGTTCGATTAGAGTCTGTTCCATCTATTTCCATTCAATTTAATTCTGCCTCTTTCACTTGCAACAGCTGCTTCTCCACCAGCTGTATCTGCTCCTCCACCAGCTTCCCACCAGTTGTAGCTGTTCCCTCATTAGCTATAGCTGCTTCCCCACCAGCTGTAGTTGATCCACCATCAGCTGTAGCTACTCCCTAACACGCTGAAGCTGCACAGCCTACTTGCTGCAGCTGCCTCCCCCTCACCTGCTGCAGTTGCTGTGCAGTGCTGTCGTCCGCAGTGACGACGAGACAGCGCTCAGAAAGTGGTCCGGCCTGCTGGCTACAACTCGCCCGCACCTCCTCTAGCACCTCACACAGACACGCCCACTTCGGGTTCACCTCAGGCGCCACACCTGTGAGCGACAACGCCAGTACGTCACACAAGGTACAACGAGGTTCAGGGACAGTAACGTCTCGCACAGATGATAGAGCCAGTCTGCTGTCTGGGTCTCGTTTCCATACTTATAAAACAAATCGAGCATAACATGTTTCAAGTGATAGTCATTATTCAAAAATTCTGATACTAAATCTCAAGTTGCAGCGGAAGCAGAGTTTGGGAACCTAAGCATAGTGCAGCACTGTAGCGCATGCAGTGCCTGCCACACATCATCGCATTAATCGTAATCACGATACTGTAGCACTTGAAGGGAGAAATAGAGTAATAGAACTAATATAAATATGGCACTAGTTACTGGTAAACATAGGGTTACTGTTTTATTTATTTTGCTGATGAGACAGCATTATATCAAAGGCAGTACTTGAACCATTTGTGAAATATCCCCAAAGAAAAGAGAACGAAATAGCCAGAGGAATACAGCTTGCTAGCTGGAATAGTCGATGGAAGGATAAATCGATCATTCTTTCCAGCTAAAAGAGAAAATGAAGATCTTGCCCAAAACTAACGCCACATGAACAAGTAGAATTCAACTACAGCGCTGCTGACTATGTAGCAGATAGCTTAGGACACTTCCAAGTCCACGTAGACTGGTGAAGACATTACCTTGAAGCCGGTTAAAATCACATACAAGAAATGAACAGATATTTGTAAATAGTGAAACCACAACAATTTAATTGTGGTAACTTGCGAACAAAATATCACCTCCTCCATAACATGTCAACAAATCGTTCCCTCTGAACTGACACCCACCAGTATTGTGACAGGTACAAGGAGAGCCTCACACAGAAGCAATATCCTACCTGATGATGCAGGGTCCGAAGTTTGCATATTGCTGGGGGTGTCCCCAAAGACCCGCCGCTTCGCATTGAGGAAGAGGGTCTCGGCGGGGGGCAGCATCATCCAGCCCGAGGACTGGAGGGCACGCTCCGTCGTGCGTAAGGAGGACGTCAGGTTGTAGAAGGTGACGCAGTCGTACTGCGTCAGGTAACTGCGACAGATCAACACACCATGCAAAATACTGGCCTAATTGTTAGGTCGAGCAAATTTCGTGGGTCTTTCGAGAGAAAAAAATACGAAAATTATAGAACATGAGAAACTAGCGCTTGTTTCTATGCCATACGTTTTCAAAAAATTACCAATTGAACATAATATTCGAATCGTGAATAGGGATAAAAAAAACGGTAAATGACTTATATGGAGTATGATAAAGTGTGATAAAGTGGCAAAATGGGCGACTAAAGAAGTGGCCACCAATCCTCTCACAAAGCTCGTACCGTATCTTCAGGATGTTGTCTTCCCCGTAATGATGTAAGGCAATTAAGTCTTTGCGATGCGACAACCTTAAAGTGTGCAGCATTTCCTGAATCCATCAGGTGGCCGCTCAAAACTTGAAGAAGAAATCATAATTCTAGATTTAGAGATGTTAAGGCACGAGAACAGAAATGCTCGTACTATTAGGATGGCGCAATCTAAGCATGGAAACAGAAACGGAGGAAGGCATGAAAAGCAAGAAGACATGAAGACATGCCAGCATGCAGTTACCCTCACAAGAGGGACTAGGGCAACACACACGAGGCGCACCTGTTCAGTGTCCTGAGGAGTCTGAGGTCAGCGACGAGGTTGCGGACACGCGTGCCCAGCTGTTCCCACACCGGCTGCAGTAGACAACCCACCACACGCTCGAACACGGGGCTCAGCACCCACTCCGGTGTCAGCTGCAGCAACATGAGCACATTTCTGCATTGCAGGACGTATAATCTACTCTAATTAATTCTAGATTCGTATAGAACACGAGGGATAACCTTCAACTATGTTAGTCTCAACATCGAAGAGAATCAGAAACAATATAAATCATCTGAATAATTCCATTTTTAACGAATTCGCTTCGCATTTTGTAAACGGTCACACAAGTACCAAGATTGTTGAATACAACCAATTTCCGTACGTACGATAGCACCAGAACCTAAGCACAGGAGCAGGGCACGACAGCTGGAAATCTCACTGACACCTCCCCAACTTGTAATGCCCTCCACTCCCCTAGGCCCTCTAGGTTGCGCGGTGTCGTATAGCTTCTCCCACAACAACGCACTCCGCAGTTCAGTTACTTAGACACCAACCCCTTCCCAGGATTGACAAGTTTCTTAACACCTTCTCATCGTGACCGAGTTCCACTGAAATCTTTTATCTCAATTCATTTCGCTTATTTCAAACTCAAGGCACAAAACTCCCAGCTCCATCAACTAACCATGTCGTTGTCCACATATCCCTTGTTGGCGAGCCTAAGCTCGTGAACAGTGGCGGCCACGATGTCTACCACGGCGGACTGGATGGCCTGCATGGCGGGCGTCATCCGCAGGTGTAGCTCCACCACCTCCGGCTGCTCACACACCGCTGCTTGAGCATGTTTCTCACGTGAAAGTTAATGCTAACATCACAGGAATGGCACAGTACATAAAAATATATACTAGCATTCCATTGTGCATAATATGAAATTAAGGGCAGATTGAAGTGACTGCGTATGAAGAACAAGGTTACTCAGCACGCGTATCAAGACATGCCAACAAGGTCACAGTCAGGCGGTACACTGCCCAGACACCAAACAAACGATTACCACCCCCGCTGTTCACTTTACTTCTTGATGATATTCGTAGCATCGAAGCGTGGCATTTTTATAGCTGGATATTACTTTTAACAAAATGATTAACAGTTTTACAGAATTCTAACAAGTAATGATCTTTATGACGACAAAGACCGTGAATATCTCCACGTACCTGACGTTGAGCGAGGGCGGCACACACGGCTACGTGGAAGCGAGGGTAGAGGTACAGCTTCCTCACAAACAAGTTGCGCATCACGCGCCCCACCTGACAGAAGCCCTGCGTGAAGCTCAGGGCGTTGTTTGACAGCGCCTTGATGAAACCCGTCTGCAGCACACACCCAGCTACACGTTAATAATCCCTATCTTACGACTTACTGATGTTCAATTTACTCGTGTTTGTGATGTAGACTTTCAATCGAGTTATGTCTTGCTTTTGCAATGAAACTTTTTAACAAATTAGAGCTACTTTAATCTACGTTGAAGTCCTGAGATAAGTTCATATGCTTTTATTTTGAGCAGTTTTTTGCTAGCCAGTACTTTGTTATTTTTGAAAGCATTTCTAAAGTTATTTTGTGAATTCAGTTTTCCATGCAGTTCAGTAACACGAAACAAACCTCTTACATCCGCCTGTTGTCCCCGATCTTTTCCACGCCCTCTCTCTCACACAACAGGGATCTCCCCCCAACAACAACCCTAAATATTAATATTGGAATGTTGGAATGAGTATGCAGTATGACATTATACGTGTACAATGTTTTCATGCATATTCTGTGTCATTATGCATTCATTATGACATTAACGACTAGACCAGGGCGCCGCACCTTATTTTTCTGCCTGTACAGTCGCAGGATGAAGGCTTCTTGACAGCTCTCTAGAATCTTGTGAGCTTTCCACACCACCACACCTGTAGGATCACAAACACAACTAAAAATTTAGCACAACAAACAAAATGTAATGCAAGATTTTACCACCGTGTTTCTAACAATGTTTTAACAGCTGCTGCATTAATCGTCTTGAAATTAGACAATACTGGTATCTATTCAGCAATTCTCAGAGCTAATTTACTGGACGCTCACTTCATGTACAGATCTTATTTCATCCTCTCCTAAGTAGTCTTGAGATTTCATCAAGAAAAGTAAAGACTGCAATAATGAAAAAAATATAAAAATTTCCATCATGCCTTTACCATCAATTTCTCCTTCTCTCCTTGACCTTCCAATCATCCTCAATCGCTCGTTTTGTTTTTAGCGTCTCTTTCTGCACAGTTCGTCTTTCTGCCTTCCCTCACCCTTGCCCCGTTTTCTACCTCTCCTCCAAACTTCTGTGTCTCGCCATCACTCCTCTATCAGTCATTCTTTCTAGCCTGGTACTGCATCCCTTCCTAAAACTCCTCTCAACATTTCTCTGTCTAATTTTTGAGAATGATCAGCCAATCCACTGTCCCCCTACCTACAGAGGTTAATGTTGATGAGCCCTATAACATAATCCCTCACTGGACGTCTTGGTCAACACGTTCAGAATAAGACATCAGCTGCCCCTTTGGTTTCGATTTCAATCGACCATCTCCACCTGCTCTTCCTCACGCCCCTTCTTCCGTGACGTACCAGTGATGAGGTGCGCAGGCACGCGGTTCATCAGTAGGTCCACCACTAGGATGCGGGAGGTAACAAACAGCGCGCCGCCCTGTAGGTAGAGCGCAGACCTGCTCAGTAAGCAACTTCTTTAGTAAACTAATATTCAGAACACCCACTGGACTTCAGTTGAACTGTTGGATTGAGGCATAGAACGAAGTCAATTACACAGAGTCAGAGCAGGGAAAAGACGTGCAGGGAGATAAAAAAAAGTCTGGAAAGGCATCTCGGTTGGCTGTAGTCGAGTATCTGAAGATAGTCAGTGTGGTAGAATAGGTAGGGTAGGTCAGACAGCAAGTATGTGTTCTGTAAACCCTGTGCTATGCATAAATATGTATAGCTATTCAATATTAAGTAAAGGGAGTAATTGCGTACTGGGTGATACAGGAATTACGGACGGGTAGTAGGTGGAATACAATGAAGAGTTTTAATATGAATAGAAGAAAGTGAGCTGAATTGATAAAGGAGGTGAGTGATTGGTTCATGAAAAAGGAAGAGACAGAGGCATGGTTGTGTGATGACGCTATAGCTGTACAAAGTATGTGTATGGTGGTGCTGTGGGAGAGACAAATGCTGGGGTTCTGAGTAAGGGTCTCAAGCCAAAGGCACGGACGGAGACGATTATGAGCTGCATCAAATCTTCCTCACTCATGATACAGCATTAGTAGCTGAAACACAGACTAATACATTATAAGAAGCGTGGAAAAAGGTGACAGCGATGAGTAAAAACAACAGCAATTTTTGACCTAAAAACTGTAGTTTTTCGTCAACTGATTTTTCCATCTAAGAAAATTTTCCAGCATGTGCAGAATATGTTCATGAATTAAATCAAGTTTGACTTCATCACTACAAGGGAGTCTTGCATCAAAAACATTTAACGAATCCAGGAGTCGAAGATACTGAAAGAAATGACTTCATAAATTAAAGCCCTATTCCTCTAATTTTTCCGAGCACTTTTAGAGCTTAACAATCAAAATCAGACTACCGACAATACGACCTCTGAATCGGGATGCAGAACTAGAATTTGGCTACAGCGACTCAGTGCAGTCAGAATCAGTCGAGTCGGAGCCTGGAGCCGGTGGCTGGACTCCACAGCTGCAGTTACACCTGCACAGTTGTCAGGCTGCTGTTCACAAACAGAAAATTCATAGTCAAGTCGGGACACAGAGTGACTCTGTTCTGACCTATCAGCCACTGGCACCTCAGCAGTGACCATACGAGGCGGAGGGCCAGTCTGCTCCAGGTTGTAGTTGCAGGTTGCCTCCAGCTGCGAAATGATGTAAGATGCCTCCTCCACACTCGCCCCTACCACCAGCAGGAGGCAGGAGGGGGAGCTGTGTATCGCCACCAGTGCTTGCAGCAAGCGCTCCAGCCCCAGACCTCTGCAACATTTGGGAAGAATTTCACACTTCTACAGATAGATCTGATCACGCATTATTGAAGCAATATTCATATATTGAAATAATTCATAATTTTATCAAACATTACTGATATCAATTAAAAGTAACATCATTACGAGTTAATATTAGCAATAGACTTTATAGATCTTTGACTATAATAACAAGAAGAAATATTCAGGATCCGTGACATCAAACTACATCTGCCTCCCTGGGTAGTTAGTAAGAGGTGATTCTCATAAAAAAGGGCCTCACACATCCGACTTCTTGATGCGGGCAGACACCTTTACCCCTTCCTCCATCTCGTACCTACCCTCTTCAAGAGAAGCCATTCACCTCCACTGCTATAGCTCCTACAGTTAGTCTGATTTTTTATTACTGGATGTCAGCTACCGAGCTTGATCTGTACTAAAGATGAATTGCAGTACAATAAAACTGTAAATAGCAGGTCAGGTTTGGATTATCACGCCCGACAGACTTATCGTCAGGTGCACAGCATACCTGACAGGGTATAAGATGTGATGTGCACCTGACGGGGCCACTGTCAGGTGCACATGAAAGTCAAGCCTAGCTCACCTCGCCGAGACCAGCAGGCCGTCCTCCTGCTGCAGCTGTGTCAGCATCTCGTCCTCGTAGGGAAGCATCGCCGTGTCTCCAAACCTCACGAGTTTCCTACACCTAGAGGACTAATTTTTACACTTCCCACAGCTGGGGACTACTAAGCTACTCACAAGACGACTTGAACTGATAGGCTGCAGCACTTCAGTCCATGATTTGTATAAACGCAGGCAATTTATTTTCCCAACTCAAATCATCTACCTCCAAGTGTACCTGCTGCAAAAGTCAGTGTAAGCAACAACCAATAAATTTACGGAAAAGATTAGCAGTTGACCGGCCTGTTATTGCAAAGGTCTTGTGTAACGAAATGTGTGAGAGCTCGATAGTTCAGCGGCCGTACGACACATGAAAAGATATTTCACGTGTACACCTCAGGGATGAAGGTTCCGATACCTCCCACAAGTTATTGGAGGTACGAAAGGAAAGGTGAATTTTTTACAGGAGAAGCATCTCTCACGCACACTGCACCCTCACCGCACTCGGGCTAAGAGCTTCTTCGTTTTCACAAGAATAACTGTACCAATAGAACAACTCTACGCCAGATCACAGACCCACAACCTCGCTAGACATGCCCATATTGAATGGGAGAAGAGGATCAAGAGAAGCCTTCATTATGATCTCTCTCTTTAGACGACACGAACTCCGCATAATGTCTGTCAACTGGGTAAAAAATACTAGTAGCTAAGAAGCATTCTCTACTTCTCATTTCCATTACGCTCATTCATAATTTCTCTATTGACAATCCCTCTCACTCCATTTAGTCCTATGCGTCGGTCTAGCTTCAATACTCTCCCCAGTGCTTCAAAGTACATCAATTTCTGGGCCTGCCACTATTATTATCATATCCCAGGCTTAACCACTGTTGTAACAATAGGACCTGCCGCTATCTTGCTCATATGCGCACACCTCAGCGCTGTATATGAGTAGGCTACGGGACCGAGGGCGCGCCTGCACTGCCCTAGGCACCCACCAGTAGCGGGCACCCCCGTGCGGTGTGACTCCTGCTCCTCCTACAATGCTGGAGTTCCAAGTACTTCCAGCAACACCATGCATCGTAACCAGATTATTCTGACAATCATTAGAAAACATTGCGTTTACTCATATTGCAAAGCTTGCCACCTCAGTCGCCGCTAAGATGCGTCAGTAACGCTGTTAAAAATGAACCTAACCACAAAACACTACCAACCGCAACAGATTCCGACAACCAGCGCTACATATTGGCAAGCCTCATCTGAGAGCAGGGTGTACAGTAGCCAGATATCGCTGGACACAAAATAAGTTTGCCAAAGTACAGTTCTCGGCATCGACATTCAGGTCACAGCTTTGAGCATAATATTGTAGGGCTTCTTGAGAAATAAATAAATACACTATTCAGGGTATGTGCTCACAGTGGGGCTTTAGGAGGCAATAATGAAGCCCATTTAAGGATATAGTTTTTTCTTCACAGAGTGCGTGGGCGGCGAAAAAGGTACCGTCAAGATGGCTGTACGGCGGCCAACCTTTTTCTTCATATGAATACTGCAAACACAACTGAATGCAATAAAAATGAATGTACAAAGATTTTAACATAAAGATACAATATAAATTTAACCTGAATAAGACTAATCATAATATACGACCAGACGCACCAACAGAAATACTGCTGACGCAGGCTCGAGCAGAGACAGATTAATAAACCTCAGGCGAGACGAGACGCATGCAAGCCACTCCATGGATTAAGAACACAAAGCAGTGCATGACATTTGAGCAGTAATTGTACTTCAAACAAGAAAACTGGAATGAAGAGAATAATGGTAAAAAGCATACTCTGATCAGCGCGGTAACCAGACTACGCTACAAAGCTGCAGAAAAACTAAAGATCTGATGCTGACAGAGCCATAAGATGAGAGGGAGGGTGTTGCGAACTGCTGCATCAGCGAACTAGGAGTCACTTACCAGGACGTCAGCAAACTGTTATTATACGCGATCACTTGAGTAACAAGAGGGCTATCATCAAGCACACTGAACACTAATAGCACAAACTAACCCATTCCTAAGTGAGAGGAGTGGTAGTAAATGACTCATTACGCAAGACTGTTCCATAAACTTATATTATGATCAGGTTGCCGCGTCCGTAGCTATAAGTCAGATGTACCTCTCTACACCAGCTGTACGCTTGGCAGCTTTTACATCGCAATGTGGTGTATTAGAGGTATTATGAGTGTTCACCAGCAGTAACGTGGAGTTGATATTAGAAATATTATGACAAGGCACCCGTAGTAATGTGGCGTTGAAATTAGAAATATTATGCAATAGGGGAGAAGAGAGAGGAAATGCTGAGAATATCTGCCTACACAGAAGTCCAGCGTTAGACCTCAGTCTACAGTGATGGTGTGCAGTCAAGTACGTCAACACGGCCAGGGAGCAGCAACATCAACAGCATGCAGGCAGTGCTGCTGCTCCTCACACTACGGCTCCTGCTCAGGTGTCCTGCTACACCAGGACTTCGTTACATGTCTTAATCTCCATATGAAAATAGTATTATTTGTGTACGCAAATGCGACGGATAAAACTTGCATAAAAACGAAACAATACTTGATAATTGAAGTTAAATATATTGTTTTAATTAGGGCCCGGGCTGGTGGCCTGATCAGCACCAGTTGACGCACCTGTCCTCCACAAGGGTTGTGGGACAGCCCTCACAGCTGACGTTCCTAGAAAGCAGGACAACATCTCAACGCTGCAGCAAACTCTGTTCTCTTCCTCAGTGCTCCAGACTACAACTGAACTCAGCCAATCAGCGTTGGTATCATTAGAGTTGCTATAATTTTTTGAAATGTGCTACATAACAAAAAATTGCTACCTAAATTAGAACAAATCTCAAGGCTAGCACAACGCACGCTTAATTTCATGCACTCAAAATAAAGTACGCAGTAATTATCTAGTTTTCTAATGATACTAACGAGGTATTCTTTGCAGACGTTTATACACACTGAACGACCGAACACCTGCAGCAAGGCAGGGCCCGGCACACAATTAAGTACCTACACTACCATTCACACACGTACACATGTACGTACAAGCATACTCTAGCTTTACGTGTACACTCTTAAGACATTAGAGTGCAACACAGTAAACAACACTACATTAGAGAGCGCTACTGATGAGACAAGGAACGCACTTCTTGTATGTCACGTGAGCTCGTGTGGGACACCACAGGTGCGAGAGGCAGTGACGTTGGTGGTCTAACTTCATCCACTGCCATTTCCCTTCAGGTATTCCTGCCAGACTGCATTCCCCCTTCCTTCTGGGTCCCCCGCAGCCACGGTCACAGGTATACAGTCAGTAAATAGAGAGACGCTCTGCTAGAATTTATGATTAGCTGTTTACGCGAGAATCACTTCAAAAACAGAGTTTATCTCAATAATACCGTATGAAACTCTGTACCAACTTGACCTTATGAAACACGTATATTCAAAAGTTTACAGAATAGTTCTTTGAAATTACCCATACTAATTCATGGAACAGCTGAGCATCCTCGCTACAGCGCCTAGCAAGGCAGATCTGCACGACCACTGAAGCATAAAATTCATGTCGCCACTATTCCCCTTTCCCCCATCTGGGTGTCCAACACTAGTCAAAGTATTCGGGGGACCGCTAAAGCACTAAAATATTTTCACACAGAAGGGATTTATAATAGAGCAAATTCTTAAGACAGCTCCATAGCAGTATTAAACGTTATGGTAATTTAGCTAACGAAATTCACAGCTTTGTGTGACCGTTAAAACGACAGGAAATGATGTTTAGATAACGGCTTTGTATCACTGCAACAGCGGCTCTAGTTTTGCTGCTAAATTACAAAACGGTTTAGCATTATAAATTGCCTCTTAATCATCCTAACTCATAAAAGAGCTTTGTATCACGTCTAAGGTGCTTCACCATTCATACTACAGCTAGTGCCAGACACTACATCTATTATTGAGATATGCTACCTTAATATACTGCACTTAACACACTAATTAATTGAACACTTTGTAGATTCATATTCGGTTATAAAGCTCGCATGACAGTAAATGTCTGCACGTCACCCACTCGAGGTTTTTTAAAATAACAGAACTAATCACTAACGCAAAGAACTGTCAATAAGCTCATACAATTATACAAGCAAGTAACACGATATATATGTTTATACGACCGCATCCCGCTACTTCACAAGCAGGCCCGGTCAGAGGCAAATAACAGTTATCTAACTAATATAGCACAGCCTGACATTTGGCTACAGCGACGTGGTCACGGAAAGGATCTGAAACAGTTACGAGTATTGCAATTGGTATCACTTCTACCACTGGTACCAATTCTACCACTGGTACCAATTCTACCACTGGTACCAATTCTACCACTGGTACCAATTCTACCACTGGTACCAATTCTACCACTGGTACCAATTCTACCACTGGTACCAATTCTACCACTGGTACCAATTCTACCACTGGTACCAATTCTACCACTGGTACCAATTTTACCACTGGTACCAATTCTACTGGTATCAATGCTGTTAGATTCGCTTTGAAAGCTAAAATGCTCGGATTGGATTTTATTTTCTCATTTTGCACAAAAGGAAATTACGGCTCACTTGAGTACCTCGTTTGGGTGAAAAATTGAACAGCAAGAACCTTTGCTGTGAGGTCAGCGCAGCGACCCAAACTTGTACCAGAACTTCACCAGCCCTCACACTTCACCCTAGCAGCAGCAGCAGCAGCAGCAGCAGCAGCAGCAGCAGCAGCAGCAGCAGTGCCTCTGCACTCACCATTGAATTATACAAGAGATAACAAAAATATAAAATTACACTACAGTTGCCAGTCAGAGAATGGGACTGATGGAATTAATTTATTTTATACGATAAAAATTTAGGTGAGGCTGCAGCGTGACCGAAAGAAAATTTGGTCTTACTTTCATGAGAGTCTTCAAGAACTTTTGCACCCAGAGACCTTGCTCTCAATTTACGCCCTGAAATGGTTTCATCGCAACTGTTTTTTTTAAGTATGTTACTTAGAAACTATCGAGAGATACATAAACTGGCCTTAAGTACAAGCAAACTGCGCACACACATACATTTACATGCGTCGGCACATGTTTGTTAGTTCCATCCATAAGCATACGCAGGAGAAGTGTACACAAACCGCCAGTGCAAACTGCCAACATGAGCACGGTAATCGTGTGATAGACTGCAACAAGAAGCAAAAAAATATCCAGTTGATTCAAAGCAGACATTTTGCGTTGGTCACAATTTCCAGCATCGTCACAAGGTTTTGTGGTTCCAACTCAGCCAAGTCCTGAACACAAGCTCTGTGGGGTAAACATTTTCCGTCTTAAATTATCTTGTGAAGAAGTTAGCACAAGACTCAGAATATCGAACTACCACGGGGAGCATACGTCAGGGCAGAGAAAACGACGTCAGCGACTGGACGTCAGCGACTGGACGTCAGCGACTGGACGTCAGCGACTGGACGTCAGCGACTGGACGTCAGCGACTGGACGTCAGAAACTGGACGTCAGAAACTGGACGTCAGAAACTGGACGTCAGAAACTGGACGTCAGAAACTGGACGTCAGAAACTGGACGTCAGAAACTGGACGTCAGAAACTGGACGTCAGAAACTGGACGTCAGAAACTGGACTTCTGTACAGATACAGCATCGTTTCATGGAGGAAGCTCAAAAAGCGAAATAGAATTCATAAATTTCAAAAGAACACCGATGATATTCTAAGTGATCACACCAACAGGAAAATTATTTTTCCTAAAATAGCCAGAAGAAATGCTTCTGTTATCGAGGTCGAACGCAAACAGCTCCAATACAAACAAAATATGGAGCAACATCAGATGTGACCGAGACAAACAGCATACAGTTCAAGTCTTGCAAAGAGAAGAGAAGGGAGGCTATATTCAGCATGTAACGGTCACTAGCTCACAACACAGGGAAGAGGCACATCAGGCCAGGACTGGGCGGAGCGTGAAGCAGGTGAAGGTAGAGCACACCAAGCTTGAGGAAGGCAGTAGAAAGACACGCATCAAACGAGGCAGAGCACGTGAAATTAGTTGACAGGGCCGTTAAACGAGGGCGTCAGCCAGAAGGGCCGTTACAGACGAGTTTTTCAGTCAGTAGGGCCGTTACAGACGAGGTCTTCAGTCAGTAGGGCCGTTACAGACGAGGGGGTCAATCAGGAGGGCTGTTACAGACGAAAACGTCAGTCAAAAGATCGTGGTTGCGAGCTTCGGTCGTCAAGGACAGTGCACATCGACGACGGTGTGTCTCTCTTCGTCTTTAGTCCTGCTGACTGACTGCTGCATTCCACTTCCTTCTCCCACGTCCATATCCCCGCCGGAGGGGGCAGTGGGGAAGCTGTCCCCACTGAAGCCTCTACAAGAGCCGTTGGTGGAGGCGGGAGAGGGCAGGGCGGAACCGAGAGAGCAACAACAGCACGGCTCCCAGAAGTTGATCCTGAGCCACCATACCAAGCTCGCCACCATCACAGGGGTACCCGCCCCAGCAAACACCAGCTCCCCCGTCACCTGTTCAAACACGTACCACCGTCAGTCAACTCACCAGCATGGAGAACACATGTCGATATGTTCAACTATACGAGAGCGTGAGGAACGGGTGGCAAACCGCAACACCGCTGTGCAATAATAAGAATGATTATTGCTTCAATCCAAACACGGCAGATTCTTGGCACAAGTACTCAGGAGGTGGCCGACTTGGATACATTGGAGGGTCCTTAAGTGTTCCAGTGTTGCAGTAACAGGAGTTATTTAATTTGTAACTCGCACCAGTATGATCATGAGTATCAGCAGTTGGCTGAAAGTATCAGTACGGTACGAGCTAACTTTGGTGGCCCAGAAGCAGTTGTGGTTATCATGGACGGTACAGGAGCAGTTCACAATGGCATCGATGTCACATTTGCAGTTTGCACACACATTCTGGCACGACAGAACTTCCAGCAAAGGTAAGGAACGAGTCCGTGCCAATACACAAGCACTACTCGGATGTGAGGATTGTACGATCACTAGAATAATAATCACCGTCACAGAGAGGCAGAACTTATGAAGAACTTACTTTGGGAGTCCAGATAATGCCGTAGGGTCCCCCCTCGGAGCACAGGGCCCAGAAGAGGCATGAGAAGGGCAGGGCAAGCGACGCCACCGACAGAGGGAAGATGAGCGAGTGCACGAGGAGGCACAGGTAGCGCACACACCTGTACACACACAAACTTCAGATAATCTCTCAAATACTGTGTACTCTTCAGTCCAGCTTGGGTTCTTGAATGAGTAACTCGTACACGTGTGTAAACATTCACTTCTGCACAGCTCCTCAAAGCTTTGCACAAACATGCTGGCTCTGTACAATGTACGCTCAAAACTACGTTAAAACAGCACGCATTCTGCCAATTGAACACTTGCCGTGTTCTGGTACGTTGCGTGCCTAGGGATGCATTGACAGGTACCGTACTTATTGGCATAGTTTGTGAATAAGTAACCACACGAAGAGTAGCAGTGTATGCAGCATAGGCATTGCATCCATACATTCATTCAGCACACACTCGTAGTAAACATTCTAGAGGTAATAAGATACAGCGGCCTATCAGGTAGATACTTGCACAGCAGCATTGTCAGAACAAGAGACCTATTATCATACAGACGTTATACCACAAAAGATAGGTAGAGGAGATGGAAAGCAAGACGTACCCCAGCAGCAGGAGGAGGCACAGCACGCAGAGCCAGCCATACAAAGCAGTGGGGCCGCAGCTGTTGAGGTCGCTGCTGAAGTGGCACTTCAGGCCCCCCAGCGTCAGGTTGACGAACTGGCCCCCCGACCCCGACTGCAAGTGTACAATACAAAATTAAACCCAGCTCAATAACGGAGAAATAAATTGCAATGTGGAAATATCTACGTACTCTGGAGCATAGATTCACATTGCGAGCAAAGACGGGAATAGAAGTATGACCGCAGGCACAATTTGATGAAGTGAGATATGAGCAGCGTGAGGTGTTGGATGGAGAGGTTTGTAGTGCTGAGGCTGCTTTAACACCGAGACTGAGTGGGCAAATGATCAAGCAAGAGAACGGCATGTTAGAGGCAGACTAAGGTTAGGCATCACTGAGAAAAAAGCTGGATCAGTGGCAGAAGTGAATTGAAAGGGAACTTGGCCCCACAAGTCTTCGACGCAAACTTGATGAAGTCTGCGACTGAACTCCTTACATTTGAAGTTAGAAAAGAAAAAGAATGGAACCACTAAAAAGAAGTGACGTGGGTGAACCAGCGGGGGCCGTAGCGTAAGAAGGCGAAGCAAGTCACATCACTCAAAAGGGCCAAAACATGAGCCATGAGTCAGAGTTCTGTCGGCAATGTAGACGATGCAACTTGTGTGAATTGTGAAGGAGACAACTTAGTAGGGAATGTGAAGGAGCAGACTCATGAAAGGTTTCCACTCCAAGCATGCCTTTAGCAAAAGCAGATAAAGAAGTTTATGAGATAGTCTCAATGGCGCAAGAATAATTTAATGAAGTAGAGTTCTGATGAGTTACTAACAAGAACGATGAGAATGTTTTACTCTGTCTAACTCCATGGCCAGTTTATCATTCATTTTCCAGCACCTTTATTGACTTGGGTAGATTGTACGTTTTAGACGCAATTACACATCAATTCAGCAGAAAATACAAGAAGCAGGACGCCTGACCTTGCCTAGCGCAGTGAACAGGTCTGTCCAGAAGAGCGCGACGACGCTGAGGCAGGTGGAAAGCAGGAACCAGAGCAGCACCAGGTCGAGGTTGGAGGGCGTCAGACCCACGGCATGGGCAGAACAGGATGGCATCACGTGAGCGGCGCTTTTACAGGTAGGCAGGTCGCAGAACACTCCTGCACGAGGTAAACTCTCTCAACGACTGGTCCATGTTCAAATCACGACACGTATGCACGTGGCCAGGGCTACACGTGAACTGTGCTTGACTCTAGTATTCCACAATCAAATAACGAGGATAGCCAAGTAGAAGAAAGATGTTCCGTGGGAGAAGCTACACCCCATCCACGAACACCAATTAGCGAGTATTATGATTTTTAACGCTTCTTCATTGTTTTTCTGCAAAGAGGATAATAGTACCCCTTCCATTATGAAGGGGAACTTAATTTAACATGATAGGTAGAATTACATAGTAAGATCATACGAAGAAAAAAACCTGCCACACATTTAATACCAAAAATTGATGTGCATAATTGCAAAAGGCTGCAAGTAGAATATGGCATCACTGCACTTTATGCAAGTGTGATTTTATCTTGCTGATTGCATGCTCAAATGCTGGGGCGGAAATCTCGCAAGCAGAGCTGAAATGTCGGTTTATTTTACAATATAACTCTTGTTAAACGTGTAAAGGAAAGCCTCCTTTATTGCTTGTCCAGAAGAAACGTGTAAAAGAAAGCCTAATAAAGTATTGACGGAGTTGAAACGTGCAAAAGAAAATTTTTTACCCCACCGATAATTTCTCAGCCGAAGCACACAGCTGCCACTCATGAGGTCCGACTTTCATTAAATCTTAACTAAGTGAAACAAGATGCCCATGGCATCTCGTTTCACTGTAGCTGCCGAGTAATACAAAGAGTAATACAAAGACGTCCATAGACAACACCCACCAGTGCAACACTGACGACGTCCTTGTGAGGACGGCAGGAGTTGCTCCAGAGAGGTGTTGCTCACAGAGGTGTTCATGTTGCTCTCAGGGACGCATGAGCTCCCACCCCCACCAGGAGGAAATGGTCCAGCGGAAGTTCCGGGAAGAGCAGAGTCATTTAGGGGGTGGGACAGAACCAATCCACTAGAGGTGTGAGGAAGAACTGATCTGCTGGAAGTGTGAGGAAGTGAGGCCCTACGGGGAGCCTCTTGGAGCCGAGTAGAGGAGGTCGGTCCTCCATAAAGAGCCAGCTCCCCACACACGCTGGACACTCCGACATTCCGAGATAAGAGAGCGTCAGCCTGACGTTAAAAGAAATATCATTGAAATACTTCAGGTCAGCATTAACTATAGGTGCTGACAAATACTCAGGATATTCTATTCACATGCAGAAGTCTTAACTTATCAATACTATTTTTGATATACCGAGTGAGATTCTAATCATTTTTAATGACCAAAGGCCACCTGCAGATAGAAGAACAGGGACAAGAAAAAGCTAACACTACAGAATGAACTTAAGAAACTTTGTAGCACACGCGTGAGCTGCGTGTGTTTTGTTGGACGACATACATTTGTGGAGAATAGAGGCTGTATGTTGTGCCCCATACTTGTCCCATAGATGCAGTGACACAACACAGACGAGGTAGTGAAGCATGATTTACCATAACATAGAGGGTATAATATAACTCACTTATGCTCACCTTTTCTAACACAGCATAGGAAGTCTTGAAGCAAAAAAATCAATAAGTAACGACAGACTCGTTTTTCTATTATTTCGATTTCTGTCAAGTAATTTCGAGGTTATTTAAAGCTTTAATTTCCAGTTGCTAGTATTATGCTCCTCTACGTGGACATTGTTTTCTATTTCCTAGCGGAGAAAGTTGCAAACCCTAATTTTTGTTAAGCTCTTTCGAGCAAATCCTTCTGTGCTCGTATTTTCATGTCATTTCGTTGCTGTACGTAGTACACAGGTGGCGAAGCAGCGTTAAGGTGTAGCCCACTAACACACACACCAGCTGACCTGTTCATTCTCCACCCACTGCCGAATTAGGACTCATGCAATGTGCTCTCCAGCAGCCCACATGCTCTAATTGTGCACTACATGTAAGCATGCTGTGATGCCATCATAGTACTCACTATGTGTACCTTCAGTACCAGCGTACAATAAGGCGTCAGTGTACAAAATGTTTAAAACATGGACACATCAAAGTTACACTAAGCAATTTCCAAGTAGGTCAGAAGACCTAGGCTAGGAGAAGGCTTCAAAAGAAAGCTTAGAAGCAGTAATGGCTACTGACGGTGATGTCCGGCATGAGGAGCAGCTCCAGCTGCACCCACACGAAGGAAAAGAGGAGGAGGGCGAACGCGTAGACGACGGCCCAGAGGACGTGCTGTTCCTCAGTCCAGGTGCCACCGTCAGTAGCGGGGCTCTGGCGCACAACGCCCCTGCACAGGTACTCGTCGTTCAACTGGAAGTCCAAAGCTAGGAAGAGGCCCGCCAGCACCCCGCATTGGCACACCAGCTTCCCGCTGCTCACCACTGCACAACATCACATGATGTTGAGTGTTGAACTCCAGCAACATTACACAGTATTAAGCATTGTACTGCACCAACATCACAACGTTGAGTGCACAACTAGCCTTACAGGCAAGAGAAAAGCATTTGGGCGTTCGCACAAAGTAAAAAAAATACAGCAATGCAGATCTTTGAAACGAGGAGCAGTATTGCCACCTAAAGGCTTTCTCCCTTTCTTAGCGAGAAAATATAACTGGTGGCACAGCCACCAACAGTAAGGTAATTTGCCGTAGCTGACACCATCATACAAGCTTTTAAAATGACTACGTATTTCTGGTTTGATTCTGGTCATAAACAATAAAACCTGACATTCCTCAATTATCAGAAAACTAATATGATTATGTTACATTCAGCAAAGGTTCATCAGTTTGGTTGCAGCCCAGGTCCAGTTGGTGATCACATCTGAGACCCAAAGGCTTTCTACAACGTAAGCAAAGTCAAACACATACAACAGTTTGACAGTCAACAATATGGACTCTTAGAACAACCAGGCAATCACAACAAGACATGTCGTAGCTAACTATACGAGCTCATCTCTGTTATAAGGAGACACAGACCAGCCCCGTGGTAGAAGCAGTGCAGCAGCATCATATAAAGGACGGTGAGGGCCATTAGAGGCTCCTGCAGGTGGCACAGCACGCGCTTCCTGTCGAGGGCGTAGACGGCGGCCACACACGCCACTCCGTGCCACACTCCATACCGTGCAACAGTCCGCACCAAATTATTGTTCCTGTCATGGAAGGACAACTTGTGTACATCCAACTATATATTTGAACTAATAGATAATATAGTATATGAATAAATCACTACCACAAACTTGGAAACTTTGAATACATGATCATTTTAGTTGAGCTTCATTTCTATTGCCACAAATAATAGCACTAACAATTAAAATGACAGCAATGATTTGTAGATTAGCAAACCCTAGCCTTGGATTGCTGCTTCAGGTGTTGCCACAGCAGCAAGGCCAGAGGTACATCGGCAAGAATATCTTGTTTTTAATGATGTAAATTCTTTACATTTGATGTGCACACAACACATCAAACCTCTGGCTACCCCTTGAGATGCATGAACATTTCTTCCAATATCAATTTATTTGGAAAGTTTGTTCCCAGAAAATGTTATACACCAGCAATGGTATAAATTTCGAACAAATTTTATAGAATTATATTTACCTTAAACAGAGATGAACACACAAAATATTTCTAAACTAAATCCGTACAAAAGAGAATATCTGAAACCTACCACAGGAGATGGAGCGAGCTGAAGTACTTGATGCAGAGGCAGAGAGTCACAACGAGCACCACTACGGACCACACAAACAACACTGCCACATACGCCGTCCCTGCCACGTTTACTGCCTGCAACACAACTTCAAGTTATAGAATTTGAATGAAAATTCCTTAACCCATTAGCTCCCACTGTTCTCACTTGAGGACAGGCTATAAAGGCTAAATTAGCCTAACGCCAAAGTTATTTCTCCACCGAAAAAAATATTGCGTAAATTACCCCTTATATCTACACCTTTTTTTATGCCCAACTTATAACGAAACATTTAGAATATAGGGCTAAAGTGAATGATTTCTAATGGACTTGACCTACTATACACAGTATGATGGGAGCTAATGTTTTAAGTCCTTCAAAATGCACAGCAACAAAGGAGGCATCTAACCAGTAGCTCCCATGTCATCAAGAGAGGTGAAGTGTCAAGCCATATGTTCCTCTTTCTCCCCCAGATGTATGAGAGCATGTATGATTGTTACTACAATGTACAATTTATTTTTATTTGGATTGTGTACCACTTGCAACCATAAGCATTGATGTTCCTGCATTAGAATGCTTTAGAGCAATCACAAGTTGCTCACCTTGAGGTAGACAGGTAAGGAGACAACCAGTGCAGTGGCACCCACTGTCACACCAAGTGTAGCAAAGAACACATGCCACCAATAACGATGCACATCTTCCTTTCTGATAGAACTCTCTTCTGTAGCACTTTTCTCAGCTCTGAAAAAATAGATAAATGAGCAGTCAAATGAAATTAAACATCCCAGAATCTTAGAGTCAAATTTGATAGTAGAGAATACCCTACAACATTCGAGAACAACCCATAGCTGGCAAGGAAATGGGAGGCAACAAACCCCAAGTTAACACTATAGGAATTTAGATAACAAAGAAACGGTCAATAAAGATAGCTTACTTTAATAATAATAAGTGATCAATATTTTGATTACAAGTCATACAGCATATATATATATATATATATATATATATATATATATATATATATATATATATATATATATATATATATATATATATATATATATATATATATTAATATATATACATATGAGCTATTCAGCTTTTAGGTATACGAGTTCTACAGCATGCAGGTATAATAAAATTTACCACACTACTGAGATCTGTGAATTAATGTCAGCAGGATCTTGATTTGAATAAAATTCAATTTTACTTTTATTTTTAGAACTAGATCAAATGCAATTAATTTCATTCATGAAACATAAAAACATACTTGAATGTTGCTGTCAGGATTCAACACATTGCAAGTTCAAGGCAAGGAGAGTGTCGTCACAAATCTTGCAGCAGACACACACTATAACAAACGCAATTTCAAGGGATGGGTGATTAAGTGACAAAGATTGACTGCAATATACATGTAATTTTAATACAAATATAAGGTAATGGATGAAAGAGCTGGTGCTAATAAAATTAGTTTTCTTACCCTAGGGATATTGCAATTACTTCAGCAGACCTGGGGGCTGAGCAAGAGTCTGGGTGCAATAGCCCTTCCTCATCTTCCTGTGTGTCAACCATTAGTTGCAGTTAGAGCTGTATTGTTAACACTGAACTCGCTATGATTTAAGAAAAGAAGTTTCTGTAATGAAACAAATGTAAATAAGAAAATCATTAAAGAGATTACGCAACAAAATAGCAACAGCAGTATAAAAGATGTACTTAAGCAAATTATGGATATACCTCCAGTAATTATCTCACAGGAGTATGGGACAGATACCAATATTATACGACAATTTTGTGCTACAAATCCTGATCAGTTCTAGAATAGAATAGAATAGAATAGAATGAGGCTATAGGAACGAACCTTCTGGCCCATTCTTGAGTCGGATAATTACTTCGATAATTATTCGGATGTTTTACCCAAGTCCCATGCCGTATTTCCAGCTGCGTCAACCATGTCGGCAGCGGGATTCGAACCCGGGTCTTCCCGCTCGCAAGCATATTCGCTCACCAGTCGACCAAGCTGGTGATGT
>VCRD01001707.1:55349-106053 GCA_006783055.1 Trinorchestia longiramus | reverse complement strand
TCCCATGCCGCGATACCCAAGTTCCATGCCGCGATACCCAAGTTCCATGCCGCGATACCCAAGTTCCCTGCAATCATTATTAAGCATATTAACCACGAAGGAAAAGTCGTAAAGTTTCCCCTTCCTTCGTGAGCAACTGATCAGACAGGTACAATTACTTTAACTTTGCTAAGCACTTGCAAGCTTACGCCTGACGGAAGGCTATCCCTGGAACGAAGAAGTGAGTCTGAGAGGCCCAGTGTCAAAATTAACAAGCCCGTAAATTGTTATTAAATAATTTTTAAAGACAAACTCTATGACTTTAATAACAGGCATAATTCAAGAAAATAATTGAAGTCGTAAAATAATTTAAAAGAGTCCGGGCCTCATAAGTCCACCCAGTCTTCGATGCTGATTATTTTTATCCGTCGTTCCAGGGTTAAAGAAGCTGGAGACGTGATTTTTAAGAAATATTCATCCTCCAGACCAGTGTTTCTCAAAGTGGTCCGTACCGCCCCCCTGGGGGCGTTGAGGAAATGCAAGGGGGCGGTAGGAAGGTACACCTTGAATGGGGGGCGTATATTACTGTATAATATACAGTAATATAATCATTAGGGGGCGGTGGAAAATCAAAGTGTCCTAAGAGGGCGGCGATTGAAAAAACTTCGAGAAACACTGGTCTAGACCGTCATCACACACCAATTCGATTGCATGGTTTGGGGTTAGTGTTATCTGCAGGCACTGGAAGTAAGAGCACTTATGAATGAAAACAGACACTAACAAGAAAGTGTCCGTCCTCGTTAATCTTATTCCAAGAGACACGTATTAAGAATTCAGTTTAAGTTATTTCCACATCATTGATTAGTTATTTTTAAATCATTGACGAATTATTTTTAAATCACTGACCAGTTCTTTTTAAATCATTGTCAAGTCATTTTCATATTATCCAACTGGTGTTTCTTTTAAATCATTAAATAGTTTGATCGGTGCATTCGAAGGACAATAAATAATTTGTAACACAGGACCCCACGATACACTACATATCCAGTGGGACTATTCTAAACAGAGCTAGTTACACTCACGCATCTAGTGACACAGTCACGCATCTAGTGACACAGTCACGCATCAAGTGACACAGTCACGCATCTAGTGACACAGTCACGCATCAAGTGACACAGTCACGCATCTAGTGACACATTCCCTCATCTACTGACACATCCATGCATCAAGTGACTAAGCCGCTACAAACTCGCAAGCGCACAACAGCGAATATAGAACAGATAGATTAAAATGAGGCAAAAGGAACGAGCCGTTTGGCCCATTCTTGGGTCGATACCCAAGTCCCATGCCGTCTAAAGTAAAAGCATCAATCATGCACGTACACCTTAACCATGTACGTCAATTCAGTCACATACACGCATTTCACTCACGCACAGGCATTTCAGACACGCGTATTTATCACAATCATACACTGGCTCAGGGAGTTAGGGACATAGAATTAGTACGTTCTAATACTGGGGGTTTCGTAATGCAACAAACGCACATAATTGAGTATGATCTGGCCAATGGAGGCGTCAGGTCTCCAGTTATGTGCCATGTGGAGGAGGTCATTGCGTATTCTAGTATGGACATCATGGATGGGCGGCAGGTGACCGAAAATATAACGCAGCTCCTGGCTATCCAGCAGAGGGCCTCCTGGCTGGCTGTCGTCCTCCAGTGGCTCTTTGATCACCTGTGACAGAAGGTAGAGATTAGTACAGTACAGTAGAAGTCTTTTTAATCGGCACCCATGACACTTTGCAGTTGCCGGTTAATATCACCCAAATAACCACAAACAATTCATCATATATACCGGTATCATGTATACAGTAGAAGTCTTTTTAACCGGCACCCATAGGACTTTGCAGTAGCCGGTTAATATCACCCAAGTAACTACAAACATTTCATCATATATACCGGTATCATGTATACAGTAGAAGTCTTTTTAATCGGCACCCATGGGACTTTGCAGTTGCCGGTTAATATCACCCAAGTAACCACAAACATTTCATCATATATACCGGTATCATGTATACAGTAGAAGTCTTTTTAATCGGCACCCACGGGACTTTGCAGTTGCCGGTTAACATCACCATTTTAACCACATACAATTCATAGACACGCTAGACATAAAAGGAAAACAATATCAATTGCTTAAAGCAGTTAAAGAAGAAAAAACAATGAATAAATATATAAAGCTTGGCCAGCGAGTGCTGGTTTAAAGGAATTATACTGGAATGTGAAGTGGCAGGTCTCAAGTGTGTCTTGAGTACAGGAATGTGACGTACCAACAAGCACACAAACTCACGTTAGTTTTGATTGCTGGATAGAATGTAAAATGACAAACAACATGCAGATAAACGTGTATTTCAGTTGACTAAAAGATATCCTAAACACAGGCCCAAGGCCAGCCTTTCTCCAACGAAAATAACTTGAAGACTCTGGAAAACTAGCGAAAATAAAGCATTTGATCTAAAATTTGACTACAACACTTCAAGATAACGTTCACATTGGCACTCAAAACGTGGTAAAAATCCTTAACTCATTCGTTGCATTGGCACTGCAAACTTCCAAGTCAATCAAAATAGAGGAACAATCAGCTGGTTAGTAACGTTTGTTTGCACTAGCCATCAACACAATGTGAACAACTTGATGCTATCTTTGATGGGTCATAATTTCCTTTCACCACTTAAGCAACTGTCATTGCTTAGCAGCTAATAGGTGCATGCAAATCAAGACCAGCAATATTCTGCACTTAGTTACACGGTGCAACACAATGAAGCAGTACACGCACACACACTGCAGCACACACACATACACACACTGCAGCACACACACACACAAAACAAGAAGACACAGCACAACACACACAGTGAAGCAGTACACACACGCACACTGCAGCACACACACACAAAACAAGAAAACACACAACATAACACAGTAGACCAGGCCTCACTTTGTTGATGGTGTCCAGTATAGCCACATAGTTACACTCAGTCTTGACTAGCTCATGGAAGACACGCTGCCGCAGCGTCAAGTGCTTTAGATCAGTAGAGGGCGGCGACAGGGGAGTTTTGATGGAACTGTGGTGTGTGTGCACATACATTAGTCAAATGAATCAAGCCATAAGCAATAAAAACTGCTGAACAAATTGAAGTCCACAGTTAAATGCATCATAGAAAAGCTATGAACTCTTACTGCTCAACAAATTATGTAAAATTGAAGTCAGTTTCATCATGGAACAATTAAAAATTATAGCAATTCAGTAAACAGGCTCGATTCGACCCAAAGACCTGGGCTTAAGTCACGACCTAGACCCCAGTTAACGACCATACACGACTATGTATGTAGAGTATATATGAATGCATTAACACACTATAAATAATTATACCTAGATCTGGGTGTAAAAAGTCAGATTCAGATTAGGCAGCCATATTTAAACAACTTCACCTCAACTCTAACAGCCTATCAGAATAAAGTTTAAGTCAGTGACGACTCAAATCAAATTGCAAAGCCCACTTCTGTTTAATCATAACCCACCAGGACCCCCAGAACCCACCTGGACCCCCAGGACCCCCATAACTCACCAGGATCCCCAGAACCCACCAGGACCCCCAGAATGAACCTAGACCCTCAGGACCCACCTGAACCCCTAGAACCCACCTGAACCCCTAGAACCCACCTGAACCCCTAGAGCCCACCTGGACCCCCTGAACCCACCAGGACCCCCTGAACCCACCTGGACCCTCAGGACCCCCAGAACCCACCTGGACCCCTAGAACCCACCTGGACCCCTAGAACCCACCTGGACCCCCAGAACCCACCTGTACTCCCGAAACCCACCTGGCATTCTGGCCCACAGGTGTGTGCTGCGAGTCATCCAGCTGGGAACAGTCACCGGAGACGTAGGATATGAGGTCCGCCACTGACGACCGCCTCTTGCTGCACGCAGGACACCATGTCTCAAAACAGCATTTGGCAGAACAGCATTTGGCAAAACAGTATTTGGCAAAATAATAGTCGGCAAAGCACTATTTCTCATAACACCATATGGCAAAACACCATTTGGGCAAAACACCATTCGAGCAAAACACCATTTGGACAAAACACCATTTGGGCAAAACACCACTTGCCAAAACACTATTTCTCAAAACGCCATTTGGCTGAACACCATTTGGCAAAACACCATTTGGCAAAACGTGTCTTTTGCTACGAGTAAACCACATTTATGTAAACCCGCCTCTAGCAGCCTAGCTGGCAACAAATAACATTTGTCAAAAATTGCTTCTTGCTGCATACAAAGATGTAACTGACAATGCAGCACCAAGAGCTGCGTATCAATTAGCAAGACCCACATTCAGAAAAAACTCCCGTGCTCAAGAATTTGACTAACCGGATTATAAACACGAGTTTTCTATACACGATTTTGAGTAGGAACGTAGATACGTGGAACACTACCGTCAATTATCTATTCCTCATCGATGCCACGTACATGTACACGAGAACATCAAGTAACACTCAATACACACATAAATCTTACTGGACTTTCTCGTCCCACTATATAATAAACAGTTTGTTGCTTGCTTGCTCGGTCCGTGTCTCTGTGACGCTCTCAAGGATTTAGATAGAAGGAAATTCGGTAGGGTATACATGTATTGTAAGCATTGTATTGTGGATACCAAAGGCACATCCTTCACTGTGGAAACTCCTTCACAAAGTCCACGTGCACTGGCAAATCAACCGAAAACGCTCAGTAAAAAACCTGTGAATTTTCACGGGTGGGTCTACTAGTAATACACTGAATAGATGGATCACCTGGCCGGGAGCTGCAGCTGAGCGCCAGGTGTACATGGACTGTCGTCAGATGCCAGCTGCTGCATGGTTTCCCGCAGCCTCTTACGTCTCCGTGACCGGGACCGCGGTGTGGCGGGAGAGAACAGCCCGCCACCGCCCCGCTCTGCCCCCGAACCCCCGCCAACACTCCCTCCACCCGTCGTCCCGCCGCTCGCAGGGGTGGTGGTGGTGGTGGTGCGGGGGGAAGTCACCCCACCAGGTACTCGATCACCACCGGGCTGTGGAGAGAGTGTGTCAAGTCAACCAAAAAATGTTTTTTGCCAGTGACGTTCGTGTTTTTATCCATACACTGAAGGGGTTTTTTAACTTGATCCCCAACGAGTCTAGCGGACTCCAAAAGCCCCAACTTTCCGAGACTCGATGTGAGCCCAAATTATACTACAGTACGCATAATAATGCTTCATAAGCGTCAGGTTTCTAGTATAGTATTGTAATGATAAAAAAGTTGGCCCCCTTTGAATATATTTAGGGGAGCATCTTAATGAAATTGGTAAAATTTTCCATTTTCGGTTTTTTGAGTTGTGAGTCTTATGCTGGCAAAAAAGAGGCACAATCGTTTCTATAGATATTGATTTTTTCTTTCCAAAATTTTATTCACTTTTGTTCTACCATGAAAACTGTAAGAGGAGATCGATTTGGGTCGAAAATGCAGAAAAAATGCCTAATTTGCCCCTGAAATCATCATTATTTCGAAAAATGAGAAAAAGTACACGAATAAAATGTTTTAAATCTAATTTTACCAACTATGTTGTGCTTAGTTTCGTCGTACCCTGCATTAAAGCTTTTCATTTAGATGCCCTCTCCTTAACGCCCCTCTTCGAGTCCATGCATCCCAATTAGAGAATCAAAAATATTAGGCTATTCAGGTAGTTTGTGTAGCTCCTCTTATAGCTGAACACAATCACTTCTTATAACAATAAACTAAGTGAATTCAAAACTAAGTTCATTGGTCACCTAAGATGCAGGTAAACAACAGCAACAGCCAAACTCACAGGTATGAACTTCCTCATAAAGTAGAGTTCTTAAATAAAGCCTTGACAGAGAATGTGGGTATCGACACTATGTGTTAGACTCATCGACTTAATGAATATACAACTTATTTCACTAGATTAATCTCACTATCGATGAATTTGGATATAAATGAAAAAGTTCTTAAGGAAACACATCAACGGTAAAAACAATAATAATTAACTATTAAATTATTAATTTATTATTTTTTATTTATTATAACTATAATAACTATTTCGAAAAAGTACTATTTCGAGTATGTAGAGGGCTGGATGTTTAACCCGATCGTGGTTTTCCACGTCAATTGATGTGAATTTTTTTAACTACGACTGGTTTTTCATCTCAATTGACGTTTTTCAAATAAATCTTCCGCGCGCTAAAAAATGTTTATTTTAAATTTTGTTTCCCTCTTATTATGTTTTTTGATTATTTGGGAGGAAAAACATTTTTTGATTTTTCGTAACCACAGGAGATACATTTATGTGACCATGAACGGGTTAAGGAACATACCAAGGGTAAGAAACTGCAGGATGACATGACTAACGTACCACTTCGAATGTGTAGAGGCTGGAAGTTCAAGCAACATACGAAGGGTAAGACACTCCAGAATGACATGACTAACGTACCACTTCGAATGTGTAGAGGCTGGAAGTTCAAGCAACATACGAAGGGTAAGACACTCCAGAATGACATGACTAACGTACCACTTCGAATGTGTAGAGACTCTCATTGGCACACGCGTTGATTTGAATGGAAGCCCAAAACCACTCAGCCTTGACCACGTGAGCTTTGGGAGGGCAGTCAGGGGGCTTCTCTTTGACTCTTTGATCCTCCAAGACCTGTTGTACACAAAACACAATCAAGCAAGCGCGCACTTAATGATCCTACTACACAATTTTGTTCAGTTATCCCAATCATTTAGATATAGTGTTTTAGATCTAGTATTTTTGTTCATAAAGAGCTTGGAAGAAACCAGACGCTTTCGTGTTTTGTTAGTTTTTGTGAACCATTTGCATCAAGTAGCGCTAACCTTGGTTAATGTACACAAACATTAAACACAAATACGATGACTTTAACGAATAATGGTCGTTGTCGGAGCTGTTTTTTGAGTAGTTCATATATACTCGTTAATAAAAAAAAATATAATCATTATATTTCATATTTAACCACCTCAGCCTAATAAATAAGAGAAAAATATTCGACAGATCACAACAAAAGGTTTAAAGAATACATTATGAATATATTAGCTTAAGATCTAGAGACTCGAAGAAAACAGTCCAATACGATTTTCTCGATTATTTCAAAATTGTATAAACGCTAGAGCGAGTTTATCAGACTGAGGTTCATTTAATCCTCTAACAACTACATTTTTCCTGGAGAGAAATGGAACACAAGCACACGCTGTTCATTGGCTGGTCACACAGCGCTTGAACAAGCAGAACAGTAACGTGTTCTCCGAGTTCTAGAACCATTGAGTGCAGTCCTGCATCTATTAACACCTTACGATTTACAGTAACACATATTTTCAAAAGAGGAGACTAGTCTTTTTAGTAGTTAAGGAATTTAAGTCATATCTCAGACTTGAAAATCAAGACTCTAATCTCAGTGAAGTCAGTGAGTCTGCGTCGCTAATTCAGTCAATAGTCGCCACTACTGATGCCCTGATGATGAAAATGTTCAGTAATAAGCCCTGCGAAAACCTAAAAATTTCAACCATCACAAGCCTCATGGCGAGATAACCATCATAATTAGTAGCATATAAAATAGCATGGGAATACAAGTTTATTAATGACCATGACGCATAGGAACACAAGTGGATTTTGCACCAGTGGGACTTGGGTATGAGCCCCAGAATGGGCCAAACGGCTCGTTGCTATTGCCTCATTCTAGTCCAAGTCCACCAGTGATCGACTGTTGAGGGTACCCGCCTGATATGCGGAAGACCCGGGTTCACTTCCCGTAGCTGTCACGGTTTATTTGTGTCTGATCATTGAGAGCTAGAAAGAACATGTCCAACAGCTGCTTCGCTAGACTCGGCATAAATCACACCTCAACCAGACTCATCGACACGCCCCTACGAGCCTCTACTTCAAACTGTAGCGCAGAGGACAGGGATCTTGCTTGAAACATCACTACTTCTCTGAAGACTTTACCGGTAAGCACCGTCACTATTCATAAGATGTTAGCATTAAGAATTTAACACCCAATGTATATGTACTGTATACTCTATTGGAAATAAAGTTCATTTTGTGATGAATATGACGCACTCACCACGTGGGTAGCTGCCTTGTCTTTGAGGTCAGTGACGGTTCCACTGTTTTGGTCCAGCATGCGTTGCATGGTTAGTTGGTCTTCTTCACTGAACCCCACCAGCACCACGCGAAGGTTGTGGAACACACCCAGACTGAACTGCTTTTCCTGACAAAAATAATACAAATGAGACTTACGAAGCTTTTTTCGATGGGATATTTTGTACCTGGGACACAAACAATACTAACGAGGCTTTCGAAGCAATTTCAGGCGGATATTTTATAAATGAGGCACAACAATTATACTAACGAGGCTTGCAAAGCTTTTTCAGTGGGATATTTTGTACCTGAGACACAAAAACAATACAAATGAGACTTCCAAGCTGTTTCAGTGGGATAGAATAGAATAGAATAGAATAGAATAGACTAGAATGAGGCGATAGGATCACAAGACGGCATATAAGACGAAGTACTGAGCGTAAGCTGGGTTAGTGAGCGTCAGAGAGAAGATTAGCCTAGGCCTACGGGAGGTCTCAAACTTCACCTACAATGTACAAGACGCAGGGCGATTTTTTGAGCCAAAACTTTGGAAAAAGAGTGCGTCCTATATGCCGTCAAATACGGTACTGAGGCACACGAGTGATGCGTTTCAAGATAAAAGTAATAATTTTATGCCATGAGTTGAGGTAATATATTACATGGCAATCGAATAGCAGTAACACGGTAAAAATTAGTTACACTTTTAAGGAATATTTACCCTTTGATAGTCTCATCTTAAATAAAACTCTTGGCTATCCTGGCTCACTTTAAGAGGGGCATCTTAGTGAAATGGTAAAAAAAATTGATTTTCGGTTGTTGAGTTGTAATTCTTATGGTTGCAAAAAAAGGAGTACGATCGTTTTGTAGATATTGATTTTCTCTTTCCAAAACTCTTTCGTTCTAGCATGAAAACTAAGAGGAGATCGATTTGGGTAGAAAATGCTGAAAAAATACCTTATTTACCCCTAAAATCACCATTATTTCGAAAAAATGAGAAATAGCACATGAATAAAATGTGTTCTAAATCCAATTTTCCCTACTATGTTGCGCTTAGTTTCGTCGTACCCTGCATTTAAGCTTTTCATTACGATGCCCCCCTTGACCTCCGTGTCTCGCTCACTTAACTCACCCTTTTGGCCCACGGTGTCTCACACCTACAAGAAGACCCAGTCTCACGACACCTCCAGAAAGACCCAGTCTCACGACACCTCTAGAAAGACCCAGTCTCACCATGTCTCACACACCAGTCTCACGACACCTCCAGAAAGACCCAGTCTCACGACACCTCCAGAAAGACCCAGTCTCACAACACCTCCAGAAAGACCCAGTCTCACGACACCTCCAGAAAGACCCAGTCTCACCATGTCCACAGTAGAAGCCCTAGCCCCAACATCATCCCTGTGTGCCCAAGCAGTGTCCACCCAGTCTTGAGTTACGACCGGGATGCCAAAGGTTACAGCATACTGGTACTTGTCTCCAGTCGAGCACACGGCGATCAGATGAGTAACCTTCTCACCCATCTCATTCTTGATGCTGCCACCCATCATGTGGATCATGCGCAGTAGACGGGCCTAAACACAAGCATAGTGCCATTATTACGTGAAAAAAAGTTGACACATTTTTATGCGAGTTTTTGTGCCTACGGTGGTGTTTTCGGTAACTTCATACAACATTGTTATGGGATGTTTATACACATCACTCTATGGAATATTAACACATGTCATTTTTAGACGACATTTTCTGAGTATATTTTAAAGCACGATCTCGAGATTCGACAATTACATAGTGAGGTGTTCTCCCACACCATATAGACCTCTAAATCAAGGAAATCTCAGCTAGATACTGAATAGTATCTCTTTTCAAGAGTCCGTGTGCTGTATATCATAACCGCAATGTTATACTCCTTGACAATGGATGTACAAAAATTAATAAGGTTTTCAGAGGAGATTTAAACTTAAAATTGCAGCCTAGCACTTATAATTCATCTACATATTTAATAAACAGTGTATCTCTCTATATCTGTGTGTGTCCGTCCTATTACTTCTCACCCATTACTTAAGATTAATTATTGAACTGAAATCAAAACTGATATAAATGTATTATAAGCATTGTATTATAGATACCCAAGTCGCCGGATCACTATGAAATATGCCATTTTTTCCTATTATTTGCCTTCTTCTCCTCCTACACGGCCATGTTATAAGTATCATAGATAAGATACAGAATTGAAATTCTGTATATATTCATGAAAAATATTCATTTTAACACAATAATTCGCTGTAAATCTTTGATACATTCGTCTTTATAATAATTTCAAACTATTCAAATCTAATCAAACTTATAACGCAATTATGGACCAAAAAATCCTTTATTTTAACACTTTTAAACCGTAGAATTTCCACAGGAACTATCTAGTAATAAAATACCACAGACTTATTACTTTATTTCTGTCATATCATCGTACCTAACAATAAGACACACATTTCCCTTTCTCAAACTAATATTAACAATTTCCTAACAACTTGCAAAAGCTGACCTGCTTTCATGCCTAACACTGCCCTTATCTTCTAAGAGTACATGACTTTCAAGCTTGTCCAGACTGACCGGCAGTGTCAGACTAGTTGTCTCTACCACCATTACCCATCTAATTTTGTAGTGTACCACACTTTAAGGAGCCTAAGATCAGGAACTAAGTCATTTCTTAGAAAGCCACCATCAACCAGTTCATTTTTTAGACTTAACATCACATGCAATTTGACATTCCAAGTCCACAACCCTAATCACCGTGTTTTCTAAACCTACCACCATCCATCTATCCTAGTTCCTAAACTCACCAATACTCTTTAGACCCACCAATACTCGCCCTCCTCAGTTTTTACACCCACCAATACCAACCACCTCAGTTTTTACACCCACCAATACCAACCACCTCAGTTTCTACACCCACCAATACTCACCACCTCAGTTTCTACACCCACCAATACCAACCACCTCAGTTTTTACACCCACCAATACCAACCACCTCAGTTTTTACACCCACCAATACCAACCACCTCAGTTTTTACACCCACCAATACCAACCACCTCAGTTTTTACACCCACCAATACTCACCACCTCATTTTTTCTCTTGAAGCCTGTGAAGACGACAATGCAGGACCTCATGACGTGGCAGTACACCGGCCTGTTGTGCATGACCAGGGTAGGGGCGGCTGCATCCTGCGTGGCTGCCATGTCAAGGAAGGCAGGTTTCCCCAGTATGCGGGAGGTAACATCATGGAGGGCAGTGTACTCGGCACTCTCAAAGTCCAACACGACAAAATACGTGCAGAAGTTCTGGTCTGAGGCGTAGTCGAGGCCACTTTTGGAGGTCACCACGGGGAGTCGAAATTTCTGAAAATATTGAATAGAATAGAATAGAATATGGCAAGAGGAACGAGCTGTTCGGCACATTCTTGGGTAGATACCCAAGTCCCATGCCGTGATATCCAAGTCCCATGCCGTGATACCCAAATCCCATGCCGTGATACCCAAGTCCTATGCCGTGTCCGTCCGGCATATTGATGTGATTCAGCTTGGATAGCTCATGTAGATAGCGTTTTCTTAAAATGTGTAAAAGCATTACATAACATTGCTGAGCAATATTGAAGGGCTATAATTTATTAAGGGTTGATTGAATTTGGCATAACTAAAAATGACTGGCATTAAAAAATCGTTTTTTCAATTCATGATGCTTCACATATGTAAGGAAACTGTCAATTATGATAAGGACTACAGACTAAATTTCTAACAACACTTCTAGTGACATAGAAGAATGAATAAAAGTGATTTATCAGTACAAAAAAGGAAGCCTAGAGAGCATGTCAATTCAAATTGTGACATGCCACTAACTCAAGTGAAGTAGCTTATACTTGAAATAGGTATTTTCTTATATACTATTATCCATACAGAAACAATCTATATAAGAAACAATATCAAGCTCACTGTTCACACCTCTGTACAGGAGACACTAAATGGTTGTTTGTGATACTTCAAAGATAAAGAACTTAATACTAGAACGTGATATTCAATACTTAAACTTGGTACTTCAGTAAGGAATTGACAATACTTAACTGACATACAAATGAAATGATACTAAGCTTTTATACAACTTAAACACAACCTAACACAAATGCAAAAGGAAATAGTACTCAAAAATCCCACAAATGAAAACATCGCTCAGAAAACAAATGAACATAGTATCAAACAGTCATGCCAATACATACATGATACAGCAACATAACTTCATTTTTCCAAAGCAAAGTATCTCAAAAAAAGGAAGTTATGTTGCCACACCCTGTACAAACAGAACACAACAGCTATAGAAATGAGCTAATCCCTACAACAAAATCACACAGCTCAGAAAATTCCGCATGCAACTGAGAAAACTGCTGCACTACCTGAGCTGCTTGCACGACGTCTGCATCTTCAACAAGCTGTCCCACTATGCAGAGTCTGAGGTCAGCTCTACTAGAGGCAGAGGTGAGGGTGGTGGTGTTGCTTAGGTGACTCATGGTGGTGTCGTCCGTGGATGTGTGTTCTCCAACCACACGCTCTGAAACAGCTTCAACATTAGCTTTTCCACTAGACCTGCATCTGGGTATGAAGTGCTATACGGTAAAAAAAATCCTACACAGACCTCGTGCAGGATGCGTGCTGAAAGGACATTTTCGACATGTGTTTAGCAATAAATTTCTCATTGGGTTGGCATACATTTTTATTTATTTTGGAAAAGACTACTACTTGCACTGAACTTGGTGGCAACTGAGACAAAATAAGGATCAAACTTCATATGTCACTACAGAATTAATATAAGTGAAACAGAACTAGTATAAATAGTACAGCACTAGTAAAAGTATGAGCTATATAGCAGTAGTCCGTATATTTTTGACCCATCACAACTTAGAATAATCCCTTCATATCAAATATACTATATATCAAAAATAATGAACACCATATTCAAGTTCCCTTCTAGTGGTATTTTACTGATGCAAGCTGTCCCCTAGCTTCCAGTTCCACATGGAAGTAACACAGCTACCTCAACCAAATGCCCCACACATACATTGTTTGTTGTACATAACAATGTTTGCCTGTGTACATAGGTTGATATTTCCTTGGAAACATGCAATAGTTTCAGTTGGAATCCAGTGGGAACTATAGGTAGAAACAAGGATCCAGACTAGAGGTACATGTAAGTCAGATTACTGAGAGTAGGATGCAGGAGAGAGTGTCAAGTGATATCCAGATGAGAGTAATGAGTAGAGATGTACCGATAGTATCGGCCTTTTTCTCGGGTATCGGTATCGGCGTCCAAAAAATGAAGGATCATAGCCGATACTTCGATACTTTAATACTATTTTCACGAGACTGGTAATGCAAAATTTCGGAAGACAAGCTTAATAAAGAACGTTAACTGTGTAAATTTATTTACTCTTAAGATATAGTAATAATAGCTAGATTTAATGTTAAACATAGCAAGAATTACGATTGAACATGAATAATTATTCTCACAACCTATTTCATTTACACCGAGAAAAGGGGCTTTGGTGTATGTACACGTATTCACAAACACACAAAAACATGTGACATCTGCCTAAGATTATGTAATGCATGCTAGTAGGATGTTACTTAATTCAAAATTTTCCGAATGAATAATGCCTATTATTTATTTTACAGAGTTCGTAACTTCGTATTATATATTGCAAAATATATTTCTCGAGTAAATGTTCAATTGTATGCCTCAAGAGACTTTGATAATACAGAAAAAAAACGATTTGGCATCTCGTGATTCACGAAGCCTGGTTAAGTTCAGAGCGCTACAGGCGGTTGAGCCGCGAAGGTCGTAGGTGTATCTTGCTTGTGCTGAACTATCATGGCCTCTACCAGCAACAGACGTTCAAACTCGGGAGTATGAAAACATTTTATTGTCGACGAAACCAATGAGGCCAGAGCTACATGTTACTGTATGTAATAAATCTTTTTCATGAGGTGGAAAAGAAGGCCAATTCTTCAGCACTACAAACTTGAGAAAACACTTGGAGAGTAGCCATACTGACAAATACAACTGTTTAACAAAAGAAGAGGATCTCAAGAAAGAAGAACTGAAGGTTAATAAGAAGCGACAACTAGACAATTTCTTGCAAAAGCAACAAAAAAAGCATGCACTTCAGCAGAGATTAAAAATAAAGAAATTCAAATGACCAACGGCGAAACTATTGCTCGTAAGCAGCTTTGGGACATCAATAGTGATCAATCGCAAGCAATACATAGAGCTATTGGAGAAATGATAGCAAGTGACAGTCAATCACTTTCTGAGTGGTTGAGGACATCGGTTTCTCTCGTTTGATGCAAAAAGTAAAGCCTAACTATGTCCTTCCTAGCCGAAAGTACTTCTCGGAAAAAGGTCTGCCTGAAATTCATAGTAAAGTACGTAATAAAGTAAAGAACATATTTGATGATTCTGAAAACACAAGTTTCACCTCTGATATTTGGACAAATAATGTCAACCATTCATTAATAAGTCTCACAGCGCACAGCATCAACAAAACTTTGAAAGAAAAAATTTGATTTAGCGAGTTGCTCCTTTTGCTGGCTCTAGTACATCAAGCAGAATTTCTGAGGTAATTGAGAGCGTCATTTCTGATTTTGATATACTATTCTATAAAGTACATGTGCTTGTTTGTGATAATGGCGCAAATAAGGTAAAAGGCATAATCGATACTGGTCACCGTGGCCTGTCTTGCTTCTTGCACACATTACAACTTGTTATTCATGATGTTTTATTTGAGCAAAAAATAGTCAAAGATATGATTACTAATTGCAAGAAAATTGTTGAGCACTTCAGTCATTCTTCGCTGGCTTGTGAAAACCTCTTGACCCTACAAAAACAGCATAAGCTGCCTGAGTATAAGCTCATCCAAGACATGTCTACGAGGTGGAACAGCACCTATTTCATGCTAGATTGTTTGTGTGAGCAAGCAAAAGACTGTTGCCAGCTACTACATGGATACAGCAAACATGCCAGTACTTGGTGCAAGCAAATGGAATCTAATCGCAGAGTTGACAAGCTTGTTAAAAGTATTCCACAACACAACAGTCCGCCTGAGTGAAAGATCCTCAACCGCCTCAGAGATCACTCCACAAATAAAATTCTTGGAGCTCTTCATTGAGAAAGTGTATGGCAGTACCAGGTGAGAACAGTGGTACTTATTAAGTTACCCTTTCGGTACTGTGATGCAAATATCAGAACCTTTTTAACATATTTAACATCAAATTTAAAAAAATATGATTTCTGATGTTTCACAGTCGCTGCATTGTCCTGATCAAGCTGTAGCTTGCACTGCGCTACCAGCGTTTGCACAGACACACGTGTTGCTCTGCATCTTAAAATGCACTTAAATCAAAAATGCCTGAGAAGTATAGTTAGGACTGAAAGGGTTAAAGTAATACATATTCAAATTTTAAATATTTTCTAATTTACCTTTGTATTTTAAATCAACTTAATTTTTTAAACATATTTCCAATAGCTCACTATCATTCTTTTTTTCTTCCTGCAGGTACTCAGGTCTTGGATCTACTCTAGCTGCTCTTAAGGACTTGATGGAAGAACGATTCAAGGATTATCTTGCAGATTTCAATGCTATCTTGGCTACGTATTTTGATCCAAGATACAAGCTTACATTGTACAAAAATGCTGCTGATGATACTACTTCTAGAATAAACTTAAATAGCATAACTGAGGAGCTTGCTCGTGTGACAAAAAAAAGATTCACAGAAGTAGAAGCTGCCTCATCAGCAACTCCTGGCAACAGCACTGATAGTAATGAAGGTGGCTTTTGAGCCAATGAACTAACTGGACTTACTGGAGATGAGGATTTGGATTTGTTAGACTTTGATAAGTTCATGAATGAAATTTGATCAACATCCCATTCAACTGCAGATGAATTACGCCAAAGAACCTCGACAAAAACACCAAAGAAACAGTTGTCAAGAAGCAAAGATAATTCAACTTTGCAATCTGTGAAAGAGGGGAATGAGGCTCTATGAAAACATGGAAATGTTGCCTAAAAAAAGAATCCTTTCATATGGTGGCATGAAAATAAGCCTAGGTTTTCCTTGCTATCAGTGCTTACACATTTTCAGTGTAGGTGGGAATATAAACACCATCAAAAGGAACAGGCTCTTGCCTGATACTAGTGAAAGCTTAATGTTTCTGCACCACAACTTTAGAATTTTTGAAAATGAGTATTGAATGTTCAGTTATCAGAGATATCTATCTTTATCCTAAAGGAGTATGGTATATTATCTTGACAAAATATATTATCATTGTGTTTCTTGTTTAATGGTTGTACAGGAGTGCAACCCTGAGTTGCCTAACAGTACATAATTGTTCCTTCTCATTAATGTGGATTACTATTTATTATAAAAGTATCAGTATTGGCACCTGAAAAAATTGAGAATCAGTATCGGCCTCTTTTCTGATATCAGTACATCACTAGTAATGAGTGAGATGGAGATCACTGAGAGTAGGATGCAGGAGAGAGTGCCAAGTGATATCCAGACGAGAGTAATGAGTGAGATGGAGATCACCGAGAGTAGGATGCAGGAGAGAGTGCCAAGTGATATCCAGACGAGAGTAATGAGTGAGATGGAGATCACTGAGAGTAGGATGCAGGAGAGAGTGCCAAGTGATATCCAGACGAGAGTAATGAGTGAGATGGAGATTACTGAGAGTAGGATGCAGGAGAGAGCGCCAAGTGATATCCAGACGAGAGTAATGAGTGAGATGGAGATTACTGAGAGTAGGATGTAGGAGAGAGTGCCAAGTGATATCCAGACGAGAGTAATGAGTGAGATGGAGATTACTGAGAGTAGGAGGCAGGAGAGAGTGTGATATAGAAGTATAGATTAAGATTGATACTGAAGTAAATGATGGAATCCCTACAATGTTCCACAAAATTATTAGAAAATTACAAAGATATATATCAGAAATTATGAGGTTTAGACATGCATGTTATTAAAAGGATTATTTTCAAGTGTAAGATTGAAATGATTTGTCTTAGGATATTGATTAGGGTCACTTCCATCCTCCCATTCAAAGTACAGATTCCCATTGGAGTAGAGGCTGTAGTTAGTGATAAAATTCTGGTTATGATTATAGCTCAAGTCTGTGTTAAAATCCCCATAACAGACATTATGAGACAGGAAATTTCTCAACCTTCTCTAATAAATTTGAACTGAGAAAACATCATCATTTTGATGCATTCAAAATAGGGCTACCCTTTATATGAGAAAATTAGAATTGGGTTTAAACATTTGCCTAGTATTTTTACTCTTCAGTGTTAAAATTTTGCAACTACATAACCCAAACTTTGGAAACCTTTATGAGTCACCTACAATGCTATCAGACAGCTGAAATTTTGTGCATTCAAACCTGGCAATATTCCCAGTAGATATTGCACACATATTATAAAAGTGGCTTAACTTTGTCCACTTCATTGCCATTATCTATACTACACTAGATACATAGTTCCCATGTTAAATCCTATAGAAATTCTACACATAGATTTGAGTAATTTGAACTCATTATAGACAAATGCATCAAAGATTTTTGACAAATTGTGTTTTGAATGAACATTTTTCATGAATATATACAGAATGCCCATTTTGTAACTAACCTACTGATAACATGGTCATGGAAATTACATGGTTTAAATGTCATAAAATTATGAGTCTGTAAAATAAAATACATTTTTCACTTTTACATATAAATTAATTAAATAAACATTTTATAGAGTAATGGGAACAAAAGTCAAAATACTTATTTACTTTAGATTCTTATTTCAGTTCAATCAGTTTTCTTCAGAAATAGATTTGAAGAAATGGGACAGACACACACAGATAGAGATACACTGATTATTATATAAGAACATACAAATACATAAGCAAGGTGATGATCAGTGCAGTGCAATGACTGGAAACTGACTGGCTTGAATGGAAACTGACTGGATTGACTGGAAACTGACTGGATTGACTGGAAACTGACTGGATTGACTGGAAACTGACTGGATTGACTGGAAACTGACTGGATTGACTGAAAATAGCACACAGCTGTACTAGAATATCTGATAATTATGAGAGGATAATTAGCAATATAAAAATAAACTCATCAGCTGTACCTAAGGTCTTATAATTAAAGAATAAGAAACAAAAAATTATCAACAATACAAGTTCAATGAAATAAATGCTATATGTGAGGCCATTATCAGGGTTATTTTTTTTTAAACTCAAGCCTATGAAATATGACACTGTGGTTTCACTTTCATTTCTTTTCATGCAGTTTTCATAATAACAGACTTTAAAATATTTGTATTTACCTAATAATAAGCTCCTAACAATAAGTTGCATATCAGAATATATGTTTATTAATTTATTTAGTATTCTTTCAACCACAAACAACCTAAACTTGCATGTCTTTCCTATTTTTACCAAGGTAAAACTTCACAAATTTGAAGATGTTCAAATTAACAAATGTTCTGACAACTGTTACATTTTACCCAAGACATTCTAAGTATATATATTCACAATTCTTCTCAATTTTATGAGCAACAACTAATAATAATGGCAGCTTTTAAATTGGTTGAATGCATAATAGCATTTGAACATTGAGTTTCTCAAGAAAATAAGCGCTTCCAAATTTTAGAGGACATGATTCAAAAAGTTCTGCATAACACACAATTTGAACTGATTTTCAGGGTCAATCCAAATAACTTAAATTTTTCTAATGAAATAATAGCTTTAAAGAAATATCAATAGAATTATATAAGGATCTAATAATTGCAGATTACTCTAGCTCATATAATTAACATCCCTCATGAACAGCTGAGCTTTAAAATTTTAAGTCCAAAGATTGGGAAACTTTCCAGTTAACTGAGTTAACTTTACAAAGATTAGAAAACTTTCCAGTTAACTGAGTTGACTTTACAAAGATTAAGAAACTTTTCAGTTAACTGAGTTGACTTTACAAAGATTAAGAAACTTTTTAGTTAACTGAGTTGACTTTACAAAGATTAGAAAACTTTCCAGTTAACTGAGTTGACTCTACAAAGATTGGGAAACTTTCCAGTTAACTTCACTAAGAGGAGTTAGAGGATTCTTCTAACTGTGACCAAGAAATTAATGAAGTTTTATTGATGTTTGTAACTAATAACTTCATTTATCTTTCACATCATAAAATAAAAATACACTTTGCTACATGAAACACTTGAATGAAATAACTCAAGAAAACACATGTCACTCACCTAACGATGGTTGTTTGCTGGAATCCATGACTGTACAGTTTCATGAACTGTGAGGCTAAGGGTGACAGTTCAATAAAAATATCAGATTTAATTCTTGTTAGAGTAACGCCAAATGACGAAATCGCGCCGCTTCACTACTGAAGACAAACCAAACCTGTTGCATGATCCCCTAGAATTTAATTAAATTTAGAATGCACCAACAAACACTGCTGAAGTTCTTCTAAGAAGTTGAAATGGTAAATAAGAATCATATTCACAGTCATCACGCAACTACAGTGGTTCCCAATTGCTTAATTGAGAACCATAACAGAAAACTGAGCTTCAACGGAAGACATTATAAACAGCAACACAAACTGAAAAGCTAAAAGCACACCTAACTTGATTTGCAATATTCAGTAATATTAAAAAATCATGAGAAATTATCGACGGAAATATTTTATATGCATTACTGTTATAAAGTAATGCTGAACTCAATAATTATATTTCAAAATACGAAAGTTGCCTGCTTCCTCGCATTTGACAAATGAGCATCGAAGACGAAATTTGCCGCGGCCTAGTTTGAACTGAATCAGCCCGTGACAACTAATTTAAATCATGTAAAATACTTGACATGACTCTTTAATTGCTCTTTCCTTTTGACACATGAGATTTCGATTTAATTTCTCTTCATTTTTTATAGAGCATAAATGTATTGGACTAAAATTGCGTGATAATAGTGCTCATTGTTCATAAGGTCGGGATAAATCAAGAAGTAATATTGGAAGCTAAAAATCATTGTTCACCTATGACAATTATCGCAACTACGCTAATTTACATTAGCTTGACCTGCAAATGATACAGTTATCTGAATGGGCCAATACTCATAACTCATCCCGGAAAAGTTAAATTGCTGCTGATGAGCTCATTCTTTGATCTCTTCAGTGAAGTTACATATATGTTAACGTTTTACAGAAGTTTCAGAATCGTAGGCATTTTAACCATTAATGTGTACTTTTTCATCACATCATTTTGTTGAGATTATTTCTTGGCTAACAATAAAATCCATTCATGTTGTTATCATAAAATTAATCCACGCCAAAAGAACTAGTATCATAAGTATAAGCAACCCTTTCAAATTTTTCTATTTCCCTGTTGAAGATATAATACAGGTGTCATCAGCGATTCGAATTAAATTTGTATTCCAAATGATTCCTATGTTAATAGGCGTGAGTCTTAAACACTCCTATGACATAACAACCAAACAAACAACTTTATTTCCAATCAAATACACAGTACATAGACATTAGTACATTGGTTTTTTACATTCTTAAGGTTAACATTCTAAGAGTAAGGGTAATGGTGAGCTCCATGCGACGATCCCGGAAGGTTAATGGGCGTGTCCATGGGCGGGGAGTTGAGGGCTTACAGATACGTGCGAGCTCACAGCGTGAAACAACGAGAAACAACTCGTATCCATGGCCAGGTTTCGAACCTGCAGTCTTTCTGCACGAAACAGAGACCTTATACATAACACAGGACGTAGACCACTCGATCACGGTGGCTAGTAACAACATATAGAAAGAAAAATCTATTTCTAATCATGTATACAGTACAAATACATTAAATTTTCAATTCCTAATACAAACAACTTAAGAGTAGTGATGATGCTCCATGGGACTATTCACGTCCTCGGCGCTGCAACTTAAAGTAGACACTCGTAGGAGCGTTTCAATTATCTTGATGAAAGTCTAGTCTTACTTCGGAGGTCCAACGTCGCAGCATGCTGGACGAGTTTCTCGTCCGCTGATGATCAGGCTGAAACAGACCAAGGTGGATATTGTTATTGAACCCGGGTCTATCCGCATCGCAGGAGGTGATTTGGACCAGTGATATAAAAATGGTTTATAACTTATTAGCTTCACCTGAATTTCAATCATGGAGGTTCCACATTCGTCCGTTATAACAGCGGGTCAGTATATGTAAAAAAAGTAATAATAAAAGGTAGATACGTTGAATAGGGTATTAATGATTTACCATTGATCATCTGTGGTTTTGATGTTGCTTCTGAATTATTGAATCTAGTATATAAGCAAAGGCCACAAAAAAGTATAAATCACAACACATTCTGGAGAAAAGATTTTTTAACCAACAACTAACGCATATTCGACCGTTTTAATTTATTATTATCAACTTATTGTTAAATTAACTTTGTCACCTAGGAAATACTTTTTATTCATTGCAATTCGATGCCCCAAGATGTAAATAAAACATTCGAAAATAGTGTATGTGTAATGTCTGGTAGTGCTAGGAAGATTTTTAGCAACCAACTTTAACAAAAGCCTAATCTATCTGCTCGTGTGACCTGACTCGAGGAGAATAAAAGACTCGTGACAAGAACTCAGCTTGGTATTTAAAGGAGTTGGCACGAGAAATGGCTTGGGATCTTCTTGAGTTGATTGAGCCAGTCCAGAGCTTCCTGATGATGATTAGACAAGTCCAGCTTCACGGATGAATGGCCAGTCCAGAGATACAACGACCGTGGCTTGAGACTACAGGGTGTCTCAAAAAAATGTACTCACCCTTTAACCGTTGCTAACATGCTGTCTTCTTTGTGTTGCAGGTGTGAGATTCAAACCTTCGCGAACCTGATTCTTTAATCACATTTAATCATGTTCACAAAGGTTCGAACCTCACACCTGCAACACAAAGAAGACAGCATGTTAGCAACGGTTAAAGGGTGAGTACATTTTTTTGAGACACCCTGTAGTACGAGTGGAACAAGAGTGCAACGATTGGAGCGAGTGCAGTGAGTACAACGAGTACAGTGAGTACAACGAGTACAGCAAGTGCAACGAGTGGGTGGCAGATGATCCCCAATTCAGGGAATTCTAACCACACGTCACATGATGAAGTTTACGAATGATTTTGCTGGGATACACCTCGATAATGAGCGTAAAAAATGTTGCCACAAAAACTTTCAATTGAAATACTCTCCGGCTACCGTTACTTAATATAAAAATTATTACACTAATGTGCACTTAATATGCATGTTTTAATTGTAAGGAGTTGGTGAAAATTACTCGAAGTTTAGTCTTATTTTTAGTAGTAAAAATGAAGGATATTTTAATACTTGTAATTTCACAATATTTAAAGGGATAGAAGGTCATGCTACATATGGACTAAACGTGCTTGTTAATATATCTTTTTATTTGCTCAGAGTTCCAAAGTATTAAAGTCCGTAAAGGATTTCAAACTAGAAAATAACTTTATATAAAGTCCTAAGAATTATGTCATGAATATTTTATAAGAATTTACTCAGACTGCACCTTAAAATTTACATCAGCTTGTTGTAAAATCTGATTTAACCCGTTCTGAAGATGAGCTTAAATTCCGTGAATGTATTACACATGTAAATATTATTGAAGACCGTCAAGTATTTTGTAAACTCATAGACACTTTCCATGCATGCATCCCGAAGCCTTCTGAATAAAAAACTTATTTGCGCATTTAAAAGCCCGCAAAGCTTAGAATAGAACAAGTCAATAGGAACCAGCCGTTTGGCCCATTCTTGGGTCGATACCCAAGTCCCATGCCAAGACCTAGCCTTTGACACTTCAGAGGCAGGCATGTAAATAATAATGCTCAGGCTGACGTACCAAAACGAAGAACATCTCCTAGACAACAGCCTTGTTAGGCTCTCCAGTGCAAGACAGTTTCGTCCACCATGGGTCGTAACCGTGGATACCAAGTCAACACGACACCTCTGACCGTGGCCTCCGGGCAGTGCTGTTTGAATTCTCCCCAAACAAACGTCCATCGAAAATTGTTTTTCATGTACCTATATCTTCGTGGACTGAACTTTAAAAGAAAGGAAATATTTCTAACTTACGAGTGGCATTCTAATTTGACTACCAAACACACGTCCATCGAAAATTGTTTCTCATGTACCTATATCTTGGTGTACTTAACTTTAAAAGAAAGGAAATATTTCTAACTTACGAGTGAAATTCTAGTTTGACTCGAAAATTCTATTTAACTTTCCACACGTACATCAAAAATTGTTTCTTATGTACCTATATATTCGTGGACTGAACTTTAAAAGACAGGAAATATTTTTAACTTATGAGTGGAATTCTAATTTGACTCGAAAATTCTGTTTAACTTTCCACACGTCCATCGAAAATTGTTTCTTATGTACCTTTATCTTCGTGGACTTAACTTTAAAAGAAAGGAAATATTCCTAACTTAGAAATGTAATTCTAATTTGACATTAAAGTAGAAGAAATAGCTGTTTAGAGGTCATTAAAATTTTTCTCATGGTGCGTTGAATGAAGGTGGAAGAAGAAATCTGAAAAAAGTTATATAGAATTAGTCCCAAATTGAATGAACAATTTCATCTAACCGTCACAGAATTGCACTTGATTGCGAGAGTATGCTTTCCCATGGTGATTGAATTATAGATTTAGTAAATGACATTTTATTTAAGTGGATGAAATTTAATGCTAGAACGGCGTCGTTAAATTTATAAACTTCTCCCAGGACTTGTATAAGATGAATTTAGTTGATGAAATCACTATTTTATATTTAGAGGCACTCTCTTGAACGTGTTTCAAATTAAACATTGAAATTTTTTTAAACACTGCAAACACTAAATTTTGTGCGCCATGTCCGATGTGTTGTGATGCAGCTGGAGTAAAGATTTACAGCAGATCAATTTGAAATAACAGTTTCATGTAAACATGGAAAAGAATAAAAGATTCGTCAGTGAATTTATAATAGATTGTTTCCGATAACATCGTTACTATTTGGGATTTCTAATAAATCCCAAATTTGAGTCGTGGTACTTGTTCTTGATCATCGTGTTAGTAACGATGTTCAAAGACACATTTTTTAAATTCACGATTACTAACGCAAAACCTTGAAACGAAAGCAATCTCTTACTACCAGTAACTTGATTTACTTCTATTTGCTTCACAGTAGAGTGAGAGACAGGTTGGCGAGCTCGAATTAATATTATCCCAAGCAATTTCTATCATAGCAATGTTATGTGACCCCCTGTCAAAGCTACGGGACCCCCCGTCAAAGCTACGGGACCCCCTGTCAAAGCTACGCGACCTTCTGTCAAAGCTACGCGACCTCCTGTTAAAGCTACGTGACATTCTGTCAAAGCTCCGCGACCTCCTGTCAAAGCTATACGACCCCCTGTCACAGCTACGCGACCCCCTGTCAAAGCTATGCGACCCGCTGTCAAAGCTACGCGACGCCTTGTCAAAGCTACGCAACCTCCTGTCAAAGCTACGCGACCCCCTGTCAAAGCTACGGGACTCATCGGTTGGAGGACCCCGTTTTAAAATATGGGAGTAGGGATGCGAAATCATTCTGGTTTACACCAAACGGTTACGTGCCTAAGAATCCAACAATTATTTTCCAAAGGAAGAGGTGTATACCAACACTGTGCCGATTGTTTCAAAAGTAGAAAAAGGAAGAGCAAGACATGCAAGGAGATCTCGATGATTCTATATTGTTAATGGGGAAACAATATTGCCCTAGAGCTGGAAGAGAATGTATTCACATAGAATGTACTCACATAGAATGAGGCGTTTTGGAAGCCAGGAAAACTATAAGGAATGTATTCATGGCAAACTAACAATTTTAGCCATTGACACTTATATTCAAGCACGATGTAAAATATTTTATGAGAAATCTTGACGCTACTTAAGGTAATACACCCAAATACAGAAGCATAAATTTGCTTTGCTCTACCAGACCGGGACGTCACAATTTTATTCTTCCTAAGCAGCTTACAGTCACAGAGAAAGTAAGAAAGGTCATCAGATACAGCAATATTAAGCATAACATGTTGTGCCTGAGCGCCAGTTTACAAGCTCATATAAAACTTTACCAGTTTTAGAACCTGGATTTCAATTGTATACTGACTGATTTAACTATTTCCTTGTACTTTTATTAACCTCTAGGTGGCTCTACGAGCCTCTACCTCACTTGTACGGGAACAGTCGCTGAGAGCATAATCACCAGTCTACATATAAAATGCTAGCGTTAAGAATTGGTAACAAAACTACATGTCATGTACACCTGATTGAAAAAACAAATTCTTTCTTTCATTCTTTCTTTCTTTCTTCCTTTTTTTCTTTCTTTCTTTCTTTCTTTCTTTCGTGCAAGTTAGAACGGACACCAATGACAAAGATAAACTGATTGTGTTGTAGGCTAGTACGGCGAAAATCTAAAACAAACTACATTATTTCACTGGCTAATCCATGTCACCAGCTGCTACCTTAATATTTATGTTATGATATCATTAGAATTTTATGCTGAATTTAAATTCTAATTACATCATCGTTTTAGATTTCTTGCCACTTTTCACAAACTCTGAGCGAAACCTTGTTAAAAATAAACCATAATATTCTAAAACCTTTCTACCTTTTCCGGCCTACAGAATCATATAATTCAACACAATAATATAGTAATTATACCAAATCAAGGAATATCACCATGGAGGATGACTCTGCATTTGCATACAAGAACAAAAAACCTGCATCGTCAGTGGTGTGTACGTTTCTTTTCAGTCACTTAGGTCTGTTCTTCCTTGTACTGGTGTACACTGCTGTAGGTGAGTTACTGTATTGCTTAATTATAACTGTATGTGTTTATTTATCATACCAGTGAGTGTTCATAAATTAATAATACAAGTGCTCAGTAATTAAAAATATACGTGTTCGTTCGTTATAGCAGTGCATGTTCATTAATTGAAATTGTACGTGTTCAGCAATTGCAGTAAAAATATACGTTTTCAGTTCTTACATTACCTGACAATGAAAATATTTCGAGCGAAAAATTAGCATTTTATTATGTATTTCCATTTCCGGAATTAAAAATCAGCATACAAAATTTAATAACTGATTAGTTCTTGCTTTGGAGATACAGTTTTGTCATTTTTTAAAGTCTACATTTTTAGTGAGGGGGAATTTTACTTTTGGGAGCTGTTTTACCTCTCAGCTGGCGTAACAGAACAATTCCTACGATATTTGTAGGTTTTTAAAATAATATCTGTTGCTATTTTTCTTCTAGTTTTAGAATTTCTGGTTTTGGAATGCTGATGAAGTGTAAAATTTGTAGCATAAAATGACACGAAAATTGTGTACATTTTGAGAACAATTTTGTTACATGTGTGTTAAATTAGCATTTTCGTCACAGAAACTTGATCAGACGCCTTTTGAAGACTGTATATCAGTATTATTTTGGCTTAAATGCAAGGGACCAGGATAAGTCATGATCTCCACATATATATTACAATTATTGTTTAGTTATATGTACTACGAGAATTGCTGAAAATTAATAAACGATCTATGACTTTTGCTGTTCTTAAGGTTTCGCGGAGATTGTAAATCTTACAGATGATTGCTTTCTCTGCTTGACTAAAAGGAAAGGATTGTTAATGGAGAAAAGAAAAATGCCGTATTTGACTGCATATAAGACGCGACGACGAAGACGGCATATAAGACGGGACGACGAAGACGGCATATAAGACGCGACGACGAAGACGGCACATAAGACGAAGTACTGAGCGTAAGCTGGGTTAGTGAGCGTCAGAGAGAAGATTAGCCTAGGCCTACGGGAGGTCTCAAACTTCACCTGCGATGTATAAGACTCAGGGCGATTTTTTTTGGGACAAAATTTTGGAAAAAGTGCGTCCTGTATGCCGTATTTGAGAACATACAGGACGCACTTTTTTCCATCTGGTATTCAATTTATTCCACATTCAGAGAGTTAACCTGTTCTTACTCCACCTCAACATAATAAGCTTGAAGCTGAAAATGAAAACAGAGACGAAAAAGAAGAACTCAACTAGACATCAATAGCCTTGATTTTGAGGAAATATATTGTAAATCACACCGACTGAGTCAAGCAGAATTAAGTGATCACATTCCAGACTTTGACTTGTTAAAGGAAGAGGCAGAACTTCTTAGGTCAAGATTAAAGTAATAAAATCTGTCTCTTTTATTAAACTTACATGTACAGTGTACATAACATGTAGGTGTTTATGCTATACATATACAGTGTACATAACATGTAGGTGTTTATGCTATACATATACAGTGTACATAACATGTAGGTGTTTATGCTATACATGTGCAGTACACGAGCGTGTCTGCGTGTACTGTACAGTACACGAGCGTGTCTGCGTGTACTGTACATGTATCTGCGTGTACTGTACAGTACACGAACGTGTCTGCGTGTATGCCTGTACAGTATACTGTACATGTACTGTACACATACTGGACACACCACGACATGCCACACTGAACAGCTGGTCACCCATGACAACATTGATTAAGCGAGTATCCAAAGAGCGAGTGATGATGGGTGTGCTAGCACACCTGCACAACTGACAGGTGTGTGCTAACACACCCGTCATTATGACCCGTTATAACCTGTTATAATCTGTTATGAGTCATTATGATACGTTACAACCCGCTATGAGTTGTTATAACCCGTTATGGCCTGTTGTAACTCGCTACCATCTGCATATATAATCGACTATGTATCTCCCTCTCTTTCTCTCTCTGTATCTGTGTGTGTCCGTCCCATTACTTTCCACCTATTACTGAAGAAAAATTATTGAACTGAAATCAGAATGGGTATACATGTATTACAAGCATTGTATTGTGGATACCAAAGGCACCGGATCACTATAAAACACGCCATTTGTTCCGTTATTAACTTTCTTCTCTTACACGGACATGTTATCGTTAGGTAAGATACAAAATGAAAGTTCTGTATATATTCAAGAAAAATATTCTGACTCTGATGGTACCATGGGTAAAACTGAAAAAATGTATTTATTTCATAAATCCTTAATTTTCTCATTTTTGAATCAAGGAATTTTAACGGATACTATCTGGGCCACGTTATCGTTAGATAAGATGTACAATGGAAGTCCTGTATATATTAAAGAAAAGTATTCATTTAAAACACAATAATTCGTCGTAAATCTTCAATGCACTTATCTTTATTATAACTTCAAATTAGTCAAATCTAAATCGTGGAATTTCCACTGGAACTGGCTAGTGTATGGTGTACTACCTAACATGCTATGTACGGCATGGGACTTGGGTATCACGGCATGGGACTTTGGTATCCCGGCATGGGACTTGGGTATCGACCCAAGAATGGGCCAAACGGCTCGTTCCTAATGCCTCATTCTATTCTAAATTAATGAGAAACACACAACTAAAATTAAAATGCTTTACAGGAGCCATGATATTTATCAACCTTGAGCAAGGAGCTGAGCAGAAAAGGTATGAGAAAAAAATGGCAAAAGCTCGATCCATCAACCAATCCATGAACTACCTCGTCCAGAAGATGTGGTTCTATGAAGGACAGAACTATCCCTTCGAAAACTTCTCGTTTTATGTGAGTATCTCTTTATGGTAGCCATTACCATTGATTGTTGTATCTCTTCATGGTAGCCATTACCATTGATTGTTGTATCTCTTCATGGTAGCCATTACCATTGATTGTTGTATCTCTTCATGGTAGCCATTACCATTGATTGTTGTGAGTATCTCTTTATGGTAGCCATTACCATTGATTGTTGTATCTCTTTATGGTAGCCATTACCAATGATTGTTGTACCTCTTCATGGTAGCCATTACCATTGATATTGTACTTTCTAGACTTTNTCTCTTCATGGTAGCCATTACCATTGATTGTTGTGAGTATCTCTTTATGGTAGCCATTACCATTGATTGTTGTATCTCTTTATGGTAGCCATTACCATTGATTGTTGTATCTCTTCATGGTAGCCATTACCATTAATTGTTGTGAGTATCTCTTTATGGTAGCCATTACCATTGATTGTTGTATCTCTTTATGGTAGCCATCACCATTGATTGTTGTGAGTATCTCTTTATGGTAGCCATTACCATTGATCGTTGTGAGTATCTCTTTATGGTAGCCATTACCAATGATTGTTGTACCTCTTCATGGTAGCCATTACCATTGATATTGTACTTTCTAGACTTTCTTGCAATTTATTGTCTGTACATGTTTAGGGGTAAATTTTGAACGATCGAAGCCCAAGAATTTATTTACGTGACTTTGTGGTGTGGCGTGGATCTGTTGTGACATGGATCTGTTGTGACATGGATCTGTTGTGGCGTGGATAAGTGCGCTGTGGCGTGGATAAGAGTACTGTGGCGTGGATAAGAGTACTGTGGCGTGGATAAGAGTACTGTAGCTTGGAAGTAATTAATTACTGCTGTATGTGTGCAGGTGCACAAGGACCTCCAGCTGCTGGAAGATCAAATCATGGCCGCCATTGAAAATAATGATTATGACGGCACAGTGGAGGGGTGGGAATGGAGCTGGACGTTTGCTAAAAGCACTCTGCTCACCATGACCATTATCACCACCATTGGTGAGTGTGTCCATCATCACCACCATTGGTGAGTGTGTCCCTCATCACCACCATTGGTGAGTGTGTCCATCATCACCACCATTGTTGAGTGTGTCCATCATCACCACCATTGGTGAGTGTATCCATCATCACCACCATTGGTGAGTGTGTCCCTCATCACCACCATTGGTGAGTGTGTCCATCAATACCATTACTAATTGGTGAAGATGATGTAGTGATCTTAAAAGGACAGTAATAATAATCAACATTAGAAAAGGCAAATAAACACGGATGATTTTTACGGACTCGTATTCAAGTATCCTATAAATTGTTAACTCTTCTTTCTTCTGAAGGGGTACATTAGTGTTAGTTTATAGTTCCTAAAATCTAAAAGTTCTATTAAAAATTCAGTGGGATTTTATTTTTCTACTCTCCTTTCTGCCATAAAAATTCAGGGGTACATGATCATTTGTCGAAATACTGAAGTGGTACAAGGTCAGAAAGTGATTGGGAAGCCCTATATTAGACGGTCCTTCGAGGTTCCGACTGTGAAGATGTGTCTTGTAATTTGTAAATTTTAGTTGTGCCTAAAAAGTCCACTCCTGGAATAAATTGTCTTCTAGTCAGTAGAACACTAGTATTATTCTTCTTCTATTCGGAATTTACCAGGACTTAGCATCTTTTATAGTTTTTGTGTAACATATTTTTGAACAAGTGAAGTTTCATTTGTTGCACCATACGAGTATGTACATTTAAGGTTTATTGCGTAATGTGAATGTAGGTACTGCTGTTGCATCATCTACTATGCATAGAATGCCTACCATTTAAGGATTTTATAATGAGGCACTTTAAAAACCGAAGTCGTTACATTTCTTAAGTACCAACTTCATTGGAAATAATTTTTTTCGATTGGTCGCACTCGGTATCGTAGCTCGGATGTCGGAAATCCGAAATCTGTTCTTTAGTGACCTTCGTGGTTGCGCACATCCTGCCCGTGGGCTGAAAAGTCGATATTTTTGCTCTGAGATGAACTGATTTCCCGGTGGTCGGTTGTTGGTGCCAGCAGGAAAGATGTAGAATAGAATAAGGCAAATAGAAACGAGCCGTTTGGCCCATTCTTGGGTTGATATCCAAGTCCCATGTCGTGATGCCCAAGTCCCATGTCGTGATACCCAAGTCCCGTGCTATGATGATACCCAAGTCCCGTGCGATGATGATACCCAAGTCCCATGCCGNAAAGAAAAGGGATACTAGGAAAGGAATAGATATAAGCGCACGTGTTTTGAGAGGCGGTGGTCTATCCATGGGGGTTTGTTTGTGGCTGAGACGATCTTCTTGTAATGTTGAAGGTCTTTATGTGTCTCAGAATTCCGGTTCTGATGGAGTACAGCTCCGGTGGATGGATTCATCAATGTAGTGTGGACTACACGACAGTGACCATTATTGTCAAAATAAGAATTAAGTTTATTTCAAAGTTTAAATAAAAATAACTGACGTCAAATAAGTATAAACAAAGTATTACGTAAATCAGTTCCAGTGGATGGATTTACTAATGTAGTATGACCTACACTACAGTGAACGTTATCGTCAAAATAAGAATCAAGTTTATTCCAAGGTTTATATGTAATTAATTGATAACAGTTAAATAAAAATTAATTATTACGCAAATCAATGTCTATCATCAAATACTTTATTAACTGAGTCAAAATAAATACCGGTCCTATTCCAGTTGCAGCAATGGCATGGTGATGCAAAATAGAATGATAAAAACCATAACTATAACTTGCCAAAATAAAACCCTGAGTAGAATAATAATTATAATGCAAACATAAACAGGGTATCCCCTCCAAAATGTCCCTTATTTTTAATTGATTACCGTATATCAGATTCGTATTAAGAATAATAAATTTAACTAGTAGACCCACACGTGAAAATTCACATGTTTTCTACCGAAAGTTTTCACTTGATTTGCTAGTGGGAGTTTCCATTGAACATTGAAGGATGTGCCTTTGGTATCCACAATACAATGCTTACAATACATGTATCCTCAACCGAATTTTCTCCTATCTAATTTCTTAAGAGCGTGAGAGGAAGACGGACCAAGCAAACAAGCAAGCAACAAACAGTGTATTATTATATAGTGGAATAACTGCAAACTGGTAATTCTAAATTAAGATACCATCATGATTGTAACACTCAAAGTACGTGCACAATAATGTAAATAAGTAAGATAAGGTGTGGTCCTTATTAACAAAATAGCCACCTCCCATGGAAATTCCACGATTTAGATTTTACTAATTTGAAATTATTACAAAAATAGCTGCATTAAGGAATTACAACGAATTATTGTGTTCTAGATGAATACTTTTTATTAATATATACAGGATTTCCATTCTGCATCTTATCTACCGATAACATGTCCAAGATAGCACCCATTGAAATTCCTTGATTTAAAACTGACGAAATTAAGGATCTATGAAATAAATTCATTTTTCATTTTTCCCCGTGGTACTATCAGAATCTAAACATATTTCATGAATATAAACGCAACTTCTATTCTGTATCTTTTCTACCGATAACATAGCCGTGAAAGAAAAAATAGAGTATTTTATAGTGATCCGGTGCCTTTGGTATCCACAATACAATGCTTATACTACATGCATACCCGTTCTCATTTCAGTTCAATAATTTTTTTCAGTAATAGATAGGAAGTAATGGGACGGAAACACACAGATACTGAGAGATGGAGATACATTGTCTATTATATATGTAGATTTCCTGTAACCTTAAAGAGTGGAGGTTTATGATCAACATGTAGCATAGATACCGCAATTTATTAATGAAGAGTGGGACACACATCATACTATATAATAATACCCAACTTATTGCTTGCTTGCTTGGTTCGTCTCTCTGTCACGCTCTTAAGGATTTAGATAGGCGGAAATTCGTCTACGAATAACAAGATGAGATACCGTGAAATTTCCTCCCTAAATTACGATGACAAATATAGTTTCTGAAACATACATTCGGAAGTCAAAATACTGTATTAGAGCTTTTGATCCTGTCGTACATAAGCTATTTCGCACATTTTTTCAGTTGAATTTCTTCGAAGCTTCTGAAATTTCGCGCGAAGTAGAAGCCAAATATTCGGAGTACTGGCCCCTGGTTTAATAATACACAGTTTGTTGCTTGCTTGCTTGGTCCGTGTCTCTGTCACGCTTTTAAGGATTTATATAGGAGGAAATTCGGTAGGGTATACATGTACATATTATAAGCATTGTATTGTGGATACCAAAGGCACATCCTTCAATGTGGAAACTCCTTCACAGAGCCCGCATCCACTGGCAAATCAAACGAAATAATTCAGTAAAAAACACGTGAATTTTCACGTGTGGGTCTACTAGTTTACATATATAATAGACAATGTCCATCTCTCTCTCTCTCTGTATCTGTGTGAGTCCGTCCCATTACTTCCTATCTATTATTGAAGAAAAATTATTGAACTGAAATCAAAACGGGTACTGATGCATTCTAAGCATTGTAGTGTGAATACCAAAGCCGTCTTCTCACTATAAAATACTCAATTTATTCTGTTATTAGCTTTTATTTCTTACACGGGTGTATTATTGTTACATAAGGTACAGAATGGAAGTTCAGTATATATTGATGAAAAATATTCACGGGTAAACCTAAAAAATGTATTTTATTTCATAGATCCTTAACTTTATCATTTTTAAATCAAGGAATATCAATGGGTAGATAATATGCAGAAAGGTAATTTTGAATGAAATTAATACAAAGTATTCATATCAAACACCATAATTTGTTGCAAATCTTTAATACACTCATCTTCATAATAATTTAAAATTAGTTAAATCTGAATCGTGGAATTTTCACGGAAACTGTAGTGATACATAGTTACAATCGTATTAATATACAGATGTTTCATTTTGACATTTATTTTTTCAAAATAATGAAAACGACCATGAATAAAAATTAAACAAAGAGTGAGCTATATTAAAACTTGAAATATGGATAATCCAATAATCGGAGACATTTTTGGGGTGGCACTATACATATGTGCACTATAATTTCCACAGGATACGGTCACATCTCCCCGTCCACGTTCTACGGCCAGATGTACTGTATTGTTTACGCTCTAGTGGGATGCCCTTTGTTGCTTCTCTTCCTCGCCAACATTGGAGAAGCCATGGCCGATACCCTCACTTACTTCTACAGGTAACCTGATACCCTCACTTACTTCTACAGGTAACCTGATACCCTCACTTACTTCTACAGGTAACCTGATACCCTCACTTACTTCTACAGGTAACCTGATACCCTCACTTAGTGCTACAGGTAACCTAAGACTTACTCCATGAGGAAGATCTCCTTTGGGGAAAAGCTATTCATCAAAGGAATTTTTCGTCAAGAAAGCTATTCCTAAAATGCTCCACGTTGAATAACGCTTCTGTTAGTTTAACTAAACAAAACGCTTCAAAGTTATGAATCTTATTTTTGCAACTGTTCATGTAATGTATAGATATGGAAATAAGTTCTAGCCAAGATGGGTAATCTGCATACACTGTTTAAAGGGCGGGTGTCTCTCCGTTCTCATTAGGCATATGTAACGCTGATGTTCTCATTAGTGTATGAAGTATGGACTGATTTCAATAAAGTTGTACATATCTCATACCAGCAGAACCTTCAAGCGAACCATAAATAATCATAATCAACATAAAACCCACATTTTTCCTGCAAAAACTTGGGTGAACTGCTTGTTGATTATCGTGTTTCCTAACATCTCGGTGCTTTTAACTGCAGGGGTTTCAAGTACTCATATCCCGATAGCTGTGGGTGGAAGAGTTCATGAAATACAGGTATAATTTCTCTCAGCTTTTTGGTATAAATTCACCTTGTTTCTGACGTTTAATTTGGCTTTAAGCCGCTGCTGCTGCCGCTGGTGCCGAGCGAGAAGGAACGTGTCTGAACTGCCACCTGGTGCGCCTGAGAAGCATGCCAGGCAGCTCATCGATGAGGAGGTCGGCGAAGAGGAGTACATGCCTACAAATGAAGTACGTTAGCTGTATAGTTCATGCGTTTAATTTTTACTACGTTGCCACTCAATGGTTCAGATGTACTGTACATACTAAGCTGGCACTACATGGTTCATGTGTATCATTTTTACTAAGCTGGTACTCCATGCTTCAGTTATATTGTTTTTACCAAGCTGGCATTACATAGTACGCTGGCATTCCATGGTTCATATATATAATTTTTACTAAGCTGACACTCCATGGTTCAGATGTACTGTACATACTACGCTGCCACTCAAGGGTTCATGTGTATCATTTTTACTAAACTGGAACTATATACACGGCATGGCATGGGACTTCGGTATTGAACCAAGAATGGGCCAAACGGCTCGTTCCTATTGCCTTATTCTATTCTAACTCCATGGTTCAGATGTACTGTTTTTACAAATCTCGTAAAGTGTTTTATTTGAACTATGAGTTAATTATTTTACTCAGTAATTTTGAGAGCACTGATACTACGGACACTTTTACGACTGCTGAAGTCACAAATACCAAAACCTACAAACAACAATAATACCGAAACTTTTACTTTTCTCAATGAATTTTTCTCTAAATCTAAGGAAACTCAAAATACATTCGAAGTAATTTTACAAAATAAATCTATAGACACGAACATTTTCCCCAAAGAAACTACGAGTGCCGAATTTGGAAAATCTACAAAAACGTGGCTTCTACTCAGCGAAATGTTTTACTAGCCAAGTAGAATGAGGGCCAAATTTTCTTAGTAGTCTCTTATTTCCACATTCATGTATGGATACTAAAATATGTTGGATACATTCCTTCTCCCACATCATTGTGTTAGTAACAAAATACACGCAAAGTTCTTTACTCTTAACATCCAAGGCTCATCAAATGTACAGTACTACAATGTACACTCTTAACATCAAAACCTCAAAGGTTCTCTACTACAATGACTTCGCTCTTAATATTAAAAGCTCATCAAATACTCACTCTTAACATTCAAAGTTCATCAAATACTCACCCTTAACATTAAAAGCTCATCAAATACTTACTCTTAACATTAAAAGCTCATCAAATACTCACCCTTAACATTAAAAGCATATCAAATGTGCTGTACTCCAAAAGGTGACTGTGCCGATCATCATCAACCTGGTACTGCTAGCATCTTACATCATCCTGGGGGCGTACTTGTTCAGTACATGGGAGAATTGGCCATTCTACACATCCTGCTACTTCACCTTCGTCACCGTCTCCACCATCGGATACGGAGACTACTACCCGGAAACCGCCATGGTCAACGACCTGTCCGCTAGCTTCGTCGAGACGGCCAAGATGTTCTTCTGTGTTCTCTACCTTTTGTTCGGTGGGTGCACTTCGCATAACACGCAAGTGTTCTTGTAAATGACGTGTTTTTGAGTAACGTATGATTATAGATTGAAAAGATAAGGTATGCGTTTACGAAATTAATTTCTTTGAGTTCCATTTTGGTTTGTTCTGCTTCTTCAGGTATGGCCCTTCTATCGATGTCAGTGAACTTGATGCAGGATCAGCTCATGGAAAAGTGCCGTTGGTTCGCTCGATGGATTGGGCTGTCGAAAGACCCGAACGCCGAAAATGATGACGATGATCCTAAGGACCCCAAGAATGACGAGGAACCCAAAGACTCAAAACTTGGAGCAGCCGCGCAGGCGAGCCCATCGAAGGAGAATGACCGCAGGGAGTCGGTGGCCGGCCTTTCGGTGCCTGAAGCTCCAGGCCAAACTTCTTCTTCTGCGCCGACGCGCCCTGCGTCCGCCATGTCTATTCTGCCGGGGGCTGCCGAGTGACCGCTTCTACCGTGAATTTGCTGTCTACTATGAATTTGCTCAGCGTCTACTATGAATTTGCTCGCGTCTACCGTGAATTTGTTCCGCGTCTACCGTAAATTTGTTCCGCGTCTACCGTGAATTCGTTCCGCGTCTACCGTGAATTTGCTGCAAGTGATTGAAGAATCGAACTTTGATTGATATACCAGGGATTGTTGAGGGATTGAAACTAGATTGGATACACTAGGGGTGTGAAATGATTGCGCCCAAAGAAAATTCAGCACACGGGAAGATTGGCCATTCTACACATCCTACTCAGTCAATTAAAAAATTTCTGGACGACCGTTGTGATGTCATTTGAAGCAATTCAATGTACTTCTAAGTCATTTTAAAGTAATTTAATGAACTGTAATACGCAGTTAAATTTTCCGTAACAAATCTAATACGAAAGAAATTTGGAAACAGTAATAAGTGGCTCGGTTGGAAAGCGTCTTCAAAAGTTATTCGGTAAATTCTTAATATGATTGAAGAAAAAATATTACTTCACATGTCAATATATCTATTACAGAAGATGATACTGATTCCATAACGTGCGATTCCCTTATTACATACACACTTTTTACACACATGCCCACACATCACCAGCTTGGTCGACTGGTGAGCGAATCTGCTTGCGAGCGGAAAGACCCGGGTTCGAATCCCGATGCCGACATGGCTGACACGGCTAGAAATACGGCATGGGACTTGGGTAAAACAACCGAATAATTATCGAAGTAATTATCCGATCCAAGAATGGGCCAGAAGGTTCGTTCCTATAGCCTCATTCTATTCTATTCTTCACATAACCATATACCGATTAAAATACACACACACAAACTACGTGGAGACAGATATGGTAGAAGAGACACAGTATGCACTGTTCCCACGTACGGCAACGCACACGTATACCTGGCATGTACACACACATGTATACAACACACATGCACACATCACACGTATGCCAGTATGTAACAGCACAAATGTACTCACTACACATACACCAGCATACAGAAACACACACGTACACACCACGCACACACACACACACAAGTACATACACATTACATGGTGGTGTAATACATCCCCTTAATTCTGATGTAGCTGCGAAGGTTAAGTATATGATAGTGACATAATATACGCAATTTATTGATCAAGTCTAAAAGTACTCGTAAATACTCCTATATACACAACAAATAACAAAAAAGTATTGCTGCAATAAATCAATTCCAAACACAGTACAATATTCTGGAGACTCAAAATAAAAGATGCTCTTAGGGTTAGAAAGATTAATGAATGAAGATAATATCAGGTGCTTGACAAAGCTCAGGTAATTTTAAATACATTTATCAACCCTTTCGCTCCCGTTGGGTGAATATGTCCCATAAAAAACTTTAAAAATCATTCCCTTTAGTCCCATATTCTAAATATTTCGTTCAAAATTACAGTAAAATTACATAGAGATTAGTAAAGATAAGTGGTAATTTACGCAATATTTTTATCAGTATGAAAATAATTTGGTCGTGAAAGGGTCAAGAGATTGAGGACTTGAGTTCATAATTGACAAACGGGCGCGAATATTTTCGAATAAAATCTACGGATTTTTCTCGTAATTTTCTGTGAAAGAGCGCTGGAAAAGAGAAAGCAACAACTGCGTACAACAAAATAGAATAGAATACTGATAGCGAACTAGAAACTTAAGTATCTAAGAGTAAAGTGACTCACGAAATGCTCATTAGAATTCAATTCCTTATAATGCATGTGTCTTGAAATACTTATATTACATCGCTTTGTCTTCTCCAGTAGTGCTATATATTGTGTGTATATATAGCATATATATGTATATATAATCATACATATATATATATACATATACATATATATATGTGTATACATATAGCATATATATCTATGAATTGCACTAACGCTGGTAATGTTGAGGACATTTCAGAACTGTTCAACATTGAACAAATCATCCCCAGTGTTTTAAATTTCCCTTAAATAAAGACACGTACATAGTGGTAAACCTGCACCGATTTCTTCATGCACTTGACATATATCTATGTAATAAATAATTAAATACATAAATAAATAGATATGTGGACTAAAATCAATAAGAATTTTCGCTTACAAAGCGAAGGCATGTCTCTTGCGAAATATATATATCGTCTTTCAGTCTTTTTCAATTCAGTTCTTGTGTAAAATCTTTCCCATAATTCATATGTTTCAAAATCTGATAGAAATGACATCTTTAGGGATTTAACCATAAAATAAAATAAAAACATTTCTCTGAGGAGATGGACATTTACGAATGCGCATTTTTTCAATAGCTCAGGGTGTGACCAAAAATATACTCACTTTTTGAATGTCCATTACTGGAGGGACACAAGACTAGGAGAGGTATTGAAATTTTCTTTTGTGACATTTTATGTTCATAAGTTTTATGCCATTTTTTAATTTAACTCATATAACTTGAATCTATGTCAATAAACACCTAAACTCAAACAAATATGAGGAATGGGCAGTCCAAAAGTGAGAACATTTTTTTAGGACACCCTGTATAAGCAACAACGGAATGTACAGAGGACCTTTCTGATGTATTTCTTCTATATGAACTCTTGAAGCTCTGTAATTTGCGATCAATTGCTCTTTTATCAGCTTTAAAAATGTACAAATTGAGAATTTTGTACCAAAAAAATGCTCAAAACTGCATGCAGTAAACACGATGCCCAGGGTCAAAGAATTACTTTACTAAACTCTAACAAATGAAAATTTGTTGAAGACCTCGAAACGAGGAGACCGGCGGTCTAACTCCCTTTTTTTCAAAGCGCTTTGATTTGAAAAAAAGGAAGTTGTGTTGTCGCATTTTTACATTCAGAAAGTACCTTCAGAATAATGAAACCACACTCAGAAGTTACCTTGGATCTTTCATAAAAATATCACTGAATAAATTAAAAACCAGAAAATAGCTCAGTGACGCTACTCAACCGTTTGTTTCCTCAGCGTGGAATACGATTGCAGAATTGTAATTACGAATTTTATCTTTATAAATTTAGGCAAAACTCGAGTCAGATCCGAAATTTTTGCCATCAACAGAACTTCATGTCAGTTAATTTTAAGCATCAACATTACTACGAAAAATCAAATGCTTATCCAAGGATGAACTTTAAATTGACTTTAGTCACACAGCACGAACAACTATGAGCAATCGTCAGCATTTTCAGGCGAAAGCTTCGTGAGACTCGGAACATTTTGACCAGGGGTTCCTAAGCTTATCTCATCCCGCACCACTTCATTATTTCGATATCTGAGCAAGTACCCCTGAAATTTTATGACAGAAAGGTGAATATACAAATAAAATTCCCCTGAACTTTAATAGAACTTTCAGGTTTTATGAACTATAAACTAACCTTAAATGTACCACTTTAGATAAGCAAATGTACCTCAGATTAGGAACCCCTGCCTTAGATCGTCACGTTTGCTCTCAAAGCTTAGTTCTTCAGATCTTCTATCACAAAAAAAAAGAGTAGCATACCCAAGAATGCTGCATTAAAAGTGTTCAACCCTTTCACCCCGGATGGCACACATATGTACCACATATGTACCACGTATGTACCACATATGTACCACATATGTACCACATATGTACCACATATGTACCACATATGTACCACATATGTACCACATATGTACCACATATGTACCACATATGTACCACGTATGTACCACATATGTACCACGTATGTACCACATATGTACCACATATGTACTACATATGTACCACACATAAATATACTCCGGGGTGAAAGGTTTAAGATATTAATAGAATATTTTATACATCACAAGGCAATATTAAAATAGCAGTAAACATTTGATAATAAATGTTCGGTAAAATGGTAGTAAACTAAACAAAAACTTAAAAATTATAATTGTTCAAATTTTGAGAGTGTAAAAAATCTTAATAATTGATACAATGAGTCGCTAAAGCGTCCATGTATAGCATCCTCACTGGTCTTCTGATTGTCTGAGTATTTAATGCTGGAATTATCTGCTAAAGCGTAATAATTGACCAATCTAAACAATCAATTATCGTCAAATAATCGATTTAAATACTCAATTATCGTTAAATGATCACTTTGAAAAATCAATGAGAGTCAAATAACGATTTAAATCATCATTTATGGTTAATTGATAAATTTGAATCAACAAGTGATTCTTTAAGCATTTAAAATTTAAACTTCTACACATGTAAAGCCGTGGGGAAAAATTTTATTATGGTCATATTTTCCCCATAATTAAGGATGCCCATTTACATCAAGACTTAGTCATTTGTTCGTTAATATCACTTCAGATGATAAAATATGAGCCATTTTTGAATAATATTGCCATTAAAATTAATTTCCATGCAGAAAAACTATCTAGCTTTAAAGTATATATAACCCACACACCCTCGCAGCAGGTAAAACAGAGTACAGGGTGTCCATAAAGTCTCTCCATCATTTCTGCAAATAAATTTTTGAAATGGTAAAGAGACTTTATGGACACCTTGTATGTCGAGAAAAAATGTTTCCAAAGAAATTTTTTCTTCTTTGGTGACTTCAAGATTCCCCTTTTCGAACTATTGTGAAGTCCACTTTGAAGTGGCCACTGATAAAACAACAATATTGAGATGGATTTGAAGTCCCACAGTTTAGACTTGGTTGTTTTCAACCATCTGGTAACAGGGGCAGGGTATCAGCCATGGTGTACTGATAAAATAGACATTACAGTACAGCCCTGTTAACTGATTGTACTAGTAGAATAGACATTACAGTACAGCCCTGTTAACTGATTGTACTAGTAGAATAGACATTACAGTACAGCCCTGTTAATTGATTGTACTAGTAGAATAAACATTACAGTACAGCCCAGTTAACTGACTGTACTAGTAGAATAGACATTACAGTACAGTAATGTTAACTGATTGCACTCGTAGAATATACAGTACAGTAATGTTCCCTGATTGTATTAGTAGAACAGACATTACAGTAAATAATACCCCAATCCTTTTCCATTCTACTATAACCTCAAACATGAACAGAAGGTCGTATGTTCTTTTGTGATGAAATAGTAAAGTTTAATCCGGATTTTCCTTAAGGCTGAAAATGGCGCGCGTCTGTTTGAGTAAAACACAAAGTTTTGCTGCGGTTACAGTGTGTGAAATACATGCAAGAAACAGACCCAGTAACCATCCATTTAGTTGGTGAAGCGTTACTGGACCAGCTGGATTAGTTACCTCTACACCAGCTGGATTAGTTTCCTCTATATCAGCTGGATTAATTTCCCCCACACCAGCTGGATTAGTTTCCTCTACACCAGTTGGATTAGTCTCCTCTACACGAGCTAGATTAGTCTCTTCTACACAAGCTGGATTAGTTTCCTATACACCAGCTGGATTAGTTTCCTATACACCAGCTGGATTATTTTCCTATACACCAGCTGGATCAATTTCCTGGGGACAAGCTGGATTGGCTTTCTCTGGACCAACTGCCTCAAAGCGGAACGTACGTTCATTCATGAATTTGGTAAGGACAGTCGCTCAACAGATCCCTAGGAAAATTAACAAAATGTATTAAAATAAAAAACAGGAACAAAAAACCCCCAAGTAATGCAACATGATTGTGGGTTTCAATGCCGCTTTAAACAACACACAACAACAAAGTATCATCGAACGTTTGCTTTATTTGTCCGAATTTCCCCACAGCTAATTGCGTTGCTTAAAGCCCTCTAAAAATATGCCCAAGTGACCCTACCTTATGGTGAAGCATCGCTTGGATCTAATTGTAGCAGTTTGCAGCGTCTCAAAATCACTCATGTTGAATCTGAGCAAGTCTTCCAAGTCCAATTCTTCCTCCGGAATCTAAGCTGTCTTCCAGCTCCATCAATTCTTGCTCCGGAATCTACGCTAAGTCTTCTAACTCGATCAATTCTAGCCCTGAAATCTAAGCTAAGTCTTCTAGTTCCATCAACTTTTGCTCCGAAATCTAAGCTTAGTCTTCTAACTCCATCAACTCTTGCTCTGGAATATACGCTAAGTCTTCTAACTCCATCAACTTTTGTTCCGGAATGAGGTCCAAAAATCTAGCTGTCGCAGGTTGGATTTTTGTTGATGCGGATTGCGTGTTTTTTGGATCGGCATCCGCAACTGGATCTTCCTCACTGAAGAGGTTGTCCAGCATAGACTGGTCAGCCAGTGCCGCTTCTGCTGTGGACCATGGGAAGCTGGCCGTCTCTAGAATTTATAGGAATAAAGTGAATTTCAAAAATATAATTAAAGCATACAACGTTTAGGACAGTGCCCAGAACACTTTAACTGGGGCAACTGAACATGAAAATCTTTCCTATGATGAAAAATGACAATGTGACCTAGCCAATAATCATCATCATTCATGCAAACATTACGCTATCGTTAAGAAAGACGTATGTCAAAACGAAAGGAATAGCAAAACACAGTAAGGCAGAAAACCATAAAAAGAATAGAATACGGCAACAGGAACGAGCCGTCTGCCCCGCTCTTTGGTTGGTAACTAAGTTCCATGTAATCCAAAGTTAAGGTAATAATCACGTAGAGGCATTTCAGTTACGTACGAACACCTTAATCACGCACAGGCCTGAACAGTAAAAACGAATGAGAAGAGGAGTAAACAGTCGAGCCATACGCTTCAGGTTTGTTACCCGAAGAAGTTTGCGCTTTTTATTCTGAAAGATCATAATTCCAAAACATATTTTATTTGGTCCCTGGTATCTTCGATACGAAGCTTGTGTGAACACTTTCCCATGCTTCTTCTATCGCTTCTCCTATTGGACAATATTTAACAAGAAGCGTTCCTATTGGTTACTGCTGATTGACAGAACCTCACACAAACTTACGGTATAATTTCAGAGAATTCACATGAATACAATTCATGAAGCTTTGGAAAAAATAACTCCTCTTTCATATAGTACGGAAAAAAGTCATTATTTTACACGGCATGTGTATAAAATGTTTAACATTTCTCTTCATACCCCAGAATAATAATTCTAAATTTCTACAAAATAAACTGACTGACAAAATATTGCTGAGACGCGTCGCTTCTGGAGTGTCAGTTAACATCGGAAGAACTCCATTTTGTTTCTTTTTGTTCGAGTAAAAATGAACAGTATTTCCTAACATTTCGAAATACGGAGACTGGCAAACAAAGTTTAGCAGTTGTTATAGAAACAGAAGCTCACCTCTAGTGTATCTGCCAGCACGGAGTGTTGTCGAGACACACATCATTCCGTACACGCGGATGCCGGGCACTTGAGCATAGGAAGGCTGGTCGTGATTCAGTGGACCATCTGCGTACAAACACACGATCAAAATTATTTCACAAATGACCACGGAACAATAAACTTTGGAGACAAAAGCTTGACAGCAAACTGAATAAAATACATTACACAACCAACAGACACACTTCAGACTAAGCTGGAAGTGCCGGCTCTTCATTTTTCCTTTTTTCTCTTCTCTCATCTTCTTCCTTTCTCTTATTTCCCCTTTTCGATCTATTTTCTCTTCCTATATTCTACCCCCTCCGCTCTAAGGCTATCCAATCACCGTCACACTCTCAATATAAGATACTTCACGTGTCTTGCAAACTACATGAGCTTAATGCGGCTTAGTATTAAGCGTAGCTTAATGCAGTTGAGTATTAAGCTTAGCTTAGCTTAATGCAGCTTAACATTAAGCTTAGCTTAGCTTAATGCAGCTTAACATTAAGCTTAGCTTAGCTTAATGCAGCTTAACATTAAGCTTAGCGTAATGCAGTTTAACATTGAGCTTAGTTTAACTGAATGCAGCTTAACATTAAGCTTAGCTCAGCTTAACATTAAGCTTAGCTTAATGCAGCTTAGTATAAAAGGCACAAAAAAGTTGGCTTAATATATACGCACGGACTGCGTGTGTTGGGTCCAATATTTGGGTCCAGGTAACATACACGTGTTTGTATTTCTACCAACATAATATTGGGCATGAATATTAGTTGTTCATGAACAATGCGTGGTTAAGACTTATAGGATGTGCCGGATTGATTAACATTTTACCTGGCTAATAAATAGACATAAATCAAAATTATCAGAGTGTTGGAATAATAGAGTACAGTGCTTGGACTATGTATAAAACAGAGAATTGAAATTGGACACAATGAAAAAATAAAAAGGTGAAAAATAATCAGTCGAATGAGAGTAGAAATAACGAAACGATTAAAATTAAAATTATGAGCATACACTGATTAGGAAAATTAGAGATTGATTATTAAAATGGGAAGTTGAAAATAACTGAAACAAATAGGAGTAAACAGTTCGACGTTAACTAGTCGACAAAAATAGAATTAATAAGAAATTAATAGAAAGAAGTAACATTTAGACGTAAAACAGAAACACAAACTAAAGGTTCAAATTAGTAGTTTGAATGAAAGTAGTTGACGTCGTCACAACATCAGGAAAAAGGAGAAAATTTTGCATCGTAATGCCTAGAAACAAGTTAGTGCTAAGGCCCAACACGACAGACACGGACCTAGGTTAAGGACAATACAGTTACTAACTCACAAACAAGTACTGAGATAAAGAGCAGCAAGTAACGGACTTCAGTATTACCAATCCTGTTATTAACTCACAAAAAATTACTGAAACTCACTACGTTACTGATGAACGTAGAAAAATTAGAGAAGAGTACATGAAGAGATAAGTAACTATATCGAATATAGGCGTCAAAATTGCACAACTATGGACTTTTATTTCTTTACTGTTTGAATAACGTTCAGCTGGACCACTACTTGAACAAGTTGCTTCATGAATGACGAGTGACATTGCTAGGCTAAACTAAACGTGTTCTGTATGACACCTTAAACATGGGTGGCATTGAACTCAAATGGCAAAAGAGCATTACTTTTGACTTATTTCCTATTAGGGCCTTCGAATTTTATGTAGCAGGTTTTAAACAACGATAATTGAAGCATCATTACTAATTTATTTCCTACTGAAGCTTTTAAATTTTACGTAGCAGGTTTGAAACAACGACCATTACTTCTAATTTATTTCCTACTCAAGCTTTCCAATTTTACGTGGCAGGTTTGAAACAACGACCATTACTTCTAATTTATTTCCTACTGAAGCTTTTAAATTTCACGTGTCAGGTTTGTAACAAGAATCATCAAGAACTAGACTGTAGTACAGACCCAGCTTGGAGCCATCAGGGCACTTGCAGATGACGAGGTAGTGAGCTTTGCCCGTCCTTGTGTTCTGCAGGGCGAGAATGGACCAGTCACGGGGAGCACGACAGTCCCTCACGCTCCATACGGGCTCGCAGGTCTTGATGAGGGTTACCGCCTGCAGGAGGAAGTCATGTGGGTGTAGGTTACTGGGGTTTTCATTGGGAAAAGAGTAGAATTCCACTATATAATGATACAGTTTGTTGCTTGCTTGGTTGGTCCGCCTCACTGTGACGCTCTTGAGGATTTAGATAGGAGGAAATTCGGTAGGGTATACATGTATTGTAAGCATTGTATTGTGGATACCAAAGGCACATCCTTCAATGTGGAAACTCCTTCGCAAAGCCCGCGTCCACTGGCAAATCAAACGAAAAAATTCTTTAAAAAAACGCGTGAATTTTCACGTGTGGGTCTACTAGTAGAATAAAATAAGGCAATAGAAGCGAGTCGTTTGGCCCATTCTTGAGTTGATACCCAAGTCCCATGCCGTACCAGAGCTACGTAGGAGTGGGTAGTGGGTTTTTCAGAGGGAAAATGAGCTACGTGGGTGTTGGTAATGGGCTTTCCATAAGAGAGAAAAATCATTATTGAAGGAAAAATAAGTGTGTGTTTAGTGAGTACACCACACTAACAAGTTCTGTAATGACTGTACGCGTACTTTCTTAGTTCTTTGTGACACTTCTTATAGAATTTCTTATAGCTCATTTATTTTATTCCACAGATAAAATTTTCATTCAATGGGTTCTAAAAATGTACCTGTTACCTTCACAGTGCTGTATACAAAACCTCACGATCACAGTAATTCAGCTCGATGCCGGACGTTGTATTTTATATATGAAACACACAAAGATAAGTGTACACGATATTTATCTAATACTAAGAATACCCGTCGTGTGTTTATATATTTATGTATATATTTATTTATTTATTTAAATGTTTCGTGTCAGGATCTTAAGAACAGATAGGAAGAAATTAGCACTGGCGGTCTTAGTTTCAGTTCACTGGCAAATTAATACACTCATTTTCGCTGCACAAGTGCACTATAATAAGTCACTTTCAAAAAAATTAGAGAGATCCAGAGCCTTATATACTCGAGTCCGTATCGTGGATACCGAGTTCGGCGGGGTATTGCATATTACAATATACATACACAAGCTCGCAGTTGCTTTCAGTAATGCTGAATTTCTGTACCTAGGATATGACAGTTTCCAACAGTATTTGCTATGATTTTTGATGGCACAGGTACACTAGTACATATATAAAGATACACGATATCAACAGCTTTCTATCACGCATAAGTTTTTACCACTATTAACAGTATGGAAGTCGCTCCCTACCCCGGAAGTCTTGCGCCTTTCCTTCAGTTCGATGGCACAAGTTGTATTACATTTAAGTACACACGATATTTGCAGCTTACCATCATGCATCAACTTACTATCACGCAAAATTTACCTCCGTTCTTGACCAAAAATAATGTTCTGAATTTTTGGTCGAGAACGGAGGTAAATTTTGCCCAAATTTTTTGGTCGAAAACAGATTCGAGTACAGAAACGTTCGAGAACCGAGGCTCCAATGTACTATTAGCAACACTGAAAGTCGCCCTTACGTTGGAGGTTTTGCACCCCATCTTGATCTCAATGCCGCACGTTGTATTACATATACAGGATGGGCCAAAAGTAGGGTTCCAGTTGCTTCATTATTTGTTTAAGTGTTAACTGTCACCCTAATTTTGGCCTACCCTGTATAAATACATAAATATAAGTACACACGATATTTACAGCTTACTATCACACATTATTTTCTACTACGATTAATTTTACCACTACCGGGTGGCCCATAAGTTACTGACCCTTTTAAAAACGCTCTAACTATAAAATTAGGAATATTAGAGAGATGAGGTTACTTTTAAATTAAAGAGGGGATTTTAAAGTTATTTTTAGTGTATCTATACTATCAACATTTAATACTAATCCTAGTTAACTAGTTTCATACATAGAGCGTTTTTAAAAGGGTTAGTAACTTATGGACCACCCTGCATTAACAGCACTGAAATTCACCCCCTACCTTAGAGGCCTTGCGCCCCATCTTGAGTTCGATGGTGTGTTTGTCATCTGGAGACATGGAGGCGCTGCAAGCAGTCGTCAGGGCTGGGCATGAACACAAGGGCTGGGTCATGTTCAGGCGCACGTACACTGCGTTGCACACCTGAAAATCAAACACAAAATAAAATAAAAATGATCTTTATAGCGATGTATATTACAGTGTCACGCAGTGCACTATAAATCCACAGTACATGAGATTGGGTTTTCAATTCTTAACGATAATATCTGACGAATAGTGATGATGCTCCAAGATGAGCTGCCTTCATTTACCGTATTTTACGGCATATAAGACGCACGGGCATATAAAACGTACCCATTTCAGCAAGTCAGATTCAGGAAGAAAACATCTACGATGTATAAGACGCAGAACGATTTTCTGAGCCAAAATTTTGGAAAAAAGTGCTTCCTATATGCCGTCAAATACGGTAAATGAAATCGTAACTCCTGTTGGCCTCCGTAGCAGCAGGCAGGACGTGTATGTCGTTAATTGTTGATCAAGCAGAAACCGACCACGGTTACTACGAGATTTGAACCCGGGACTCCTGCATCGCACAAGAGGCTGCTCACCATTCTATTTACTGATGTATATATTTCTCGTGGACACCCAGTACAGGTATTAATTAGTGTAGCACATCTGAACCTAACCTAACTGTTACTAGAAAACTAGCATAAGCTTCTGCTTGAGCTATGAATAGGCAACTAGAGAGGTAGCTCTCCTCTCTCACGAAAGTGAACCTAGTTGTATGTAGGTACCACTACTTAATGCTTCAATTCTACTTCTGCATCTTCCTTTACTTCAAATTCTACTTCTACTTTAATTCTATTTCTTTTAAAACTTTTTTTTCAATTTTCATTCAAGTTTCACTTCTACTTCAACTTTTACTTGGGACTTGGGTAGCAAGCCAAGAATGGGCCGAACGACTCGTTTCTATCGCCCTATTTTATTCTACTTTTACTTCCTTTTCACTTCATCAACACTGGACTGTACGAAGCAAATTTACAGCTTAAAACATCGTAACTGACAAGTTAAAGGGTAATTAAATACTGTAAAACATTTATTCGCACAAATTATAAGTAGAAAATTTAAATATGGACTGACCTGCTGTGTGGCACATTCAGGTAACGCGTTGGCTTTCTGGACGTCGTTGGAGTAATACTCATTTCCACCCCCCAAACCTCCTCCAGTCACCTGCACACAAACAAAACAAACAAATTTTATTTAACCCTTTAGCGACGAAAAGGACCATACGGTCCTCTTTTACGGTCTTTAGGAGAATTGTTCTAATAATTAAACAGTGAGCAATATGAGGTTACTACTACGTTTGAACGCGGCGGCATGTTACAGCGTCGTTCTTTTGGCTGCCCGGCTCTCAGCGTGCTTCATTGCATCAGTGTACAGACGGTCTTTGTGAGCTTAAACGTAGAAACTAGAAAAAGAAATTCGTCGCTAAAGGGTTAAGTTACAGCATACAGTACATGCATAGTCATCGGGTGTGTATTTCTCTGAGCTAACATCTTGAAAGTCGTGTTGATGTTCCCACCCACTGTAGTGCAACTTGAGGTAGAGGCTCGTAGGGGCACTAGATGAGTTTGATAATGAGAAAATAGTCTGGCTGGTCTCTTGTGTCACAAGCAGAAGAAATTCAAGGGCTGTGTGGAGACTCGAACCACCGACTTGCACATCACAAATGCAAGCTGCGAACGACTCGTACGCTGTTTGTGAGGGTGCGCTGTTTGTGAGGGAGCGCTGTTTGTGAGGGTAAGCTAATTATGAGAATACGCAGTTAATGAGAACACGCATTTTTGAACGACTGTGTTTCGAAGTCTTTTTTAACAAAATAAAATAGAAAAATATTGCTCATGGTTTCACAGAAATATTAGTTGTACTGAAGTTATTCTAGCATTTATTTTTTATTAACGCAAAATGAAGAAAACAAGTAATAATTTTTTCCATTTTCGATCGTTTTTCTGCACAAAAACTTGCATAAGCTGCCTGAGTTATTTTCATGAATGATCCAAAAGCTTACTAACTTCATAAATCTTCACGAATGAACAAGAAGTTCACGAATGAACAAGAAGTTCGCAAAAGAACACGTAATAAATGACCATAAACCTCGTCTCCCACAACTACCAGGTCAAATGACAATGGTCAAGATTTCCTCTTTTTATTCGCCCTGAAAATTAGTTTCCTGAGTGCTAAAGCAGAGTCACACACGCCATGGATGCCGTAACAAAAGCCAAGTCATTATACTCATACACGTACGTCACGGCACTAACGGTCTGCTGTGTGTGACATACACGCTGTCCGTCATCACCAAACCCGTACAGCAGGATCGCAGGACTCATAGAGCAGGACTGTCATACACGTACGCAGCAGAGTGCGATAAATCAATGCGTGTGTTTTCATATGAACGAAGCATGCGAACGCTGCACTCGATTGAGTATTGAACGAAGCATGTGAACGCTGCACTCGATTGAGTATTGAACGAAGCATGTGAACGCTGCACTCGATTGAGTATTGAACGAAGCATGTGAAC
>VCRD01001707.1:41992-54429 GCA_006783055.1 Trinorchestia longiramus | reverse complement strand
TTGAACGAAGCATGTGAACGCTGCACTCGATTGAGTATTGAACGAAGCATGTTGACGCTGCACTCGATTGAGTATTGAACGAAGCATGTGAACGCTGCACTCGATTGAGTATTGAACGAAGCATGTGAACGCTCAGTTTGATTGAGTATTGAACAAGGCATGTGAACGCTATGCTCGATTGATTATTTTTCCTACAAGTCTGAAAAAGGTTGCAGGAGAATTTAGGAAGATGGCATGAAATAGGTATAACACATGCGTGAAAATTCAGCGCATGAGAGATGCAGCGTGTGATATTTGGAACGTAAATTTCATTCATTTTTAGCTGAAGAAATTTGACGTACGTGACGATAAGACTCCCGAAGTGACATATGAATCAAATCGTATATAAAAATGACACATAAAATGACAGATGGTTTGTCAGGGAAAAAAATATTTTTTATTAGATGAATATTTCAGCACACAACACACCTTTCCAAGCTTTTTAAAAGCGTGCCTTGAAAAGAAACCATAAGAAAATTAACAAGAGTGTGTACATTTTTATATGGCATGGGACTTGGGTATCACGGCATGGGACTTGGGTATCACGGCATGGGACTTGGGTATCAACCCAAAAATGGGGGCAAACGGCTCGTTTCTATTACCTTATTCTATTCTATTTTCCGGCACGGAGGTGTGAGCATACGATTGTAGTTGCCATGAACAAGAAAACAGGAACACACCTGTGAAATTCACACATAAATGGGCGTCCTTTATGTCACACGCAAAACAATTTCAAGTCCAGTTTTATGAGACCTGAGAACATCTCTTCTCGTTTTACAAAGGAAATTTTGTATACCTCAGGTACTTTCTTTCTTAGAGCGAATTTCAGATCCAAATTCAGATTCAGATTCCGACTCAGACTCAAGCGAGATGTGTGTCAGCGCACAATGGAGTAACCTACAAAACCAAAGCCATTGTAAAGCGAATCTTTTACGGCAGTTACCATAAACAGGGTGACCCACAAAAACTTGACCGAAATTTTATCATCATTCATTGGTATCTAGAATACCAATTGCAAGCACAAGTTAGATGTACTCTTTGCTTACGCGTGCATCAATCAAACTCCTTTTATCCCGAATAAGTCTACTATTTTAGACTGGTATTCAAGATGCCTATTAAAAATAATAGAATTTTGGTTAATTTTGTTTTGGGTCACCTCGCAGAGGCTTGTCTTTTGCAAAGCGCGTTCACGATGCTCATTAGGAAGACTCAGAATGCTAGTCGTCTCTTCAAATACTTTCAGTATTTAAAAAAAGGTTTTTCTAGAAATAAAGTATGTATAAATTTCCAGTTTGTTTTCAGCATTACTGAAATGGAGACTAATCGACTTTGTCTCATAATAAATTCACTTGAATTGGATAATATTTACCAAACAAAAGTGAGAAGAATCTTTTTGTATTTTCCTGATCATTTTGAAAATGTGGATATCAATCCCACTGGCGAAACACTGGTGGAAATTCGGTGTTTTAGTTTAGAGTATTCAATATATACTTCCATAATACACAGTGCATCTACATCTCTGTTTCTCTCTCTTTCTCTCCCTATATATCTCTTTCTCTCTATCTGTGTGTGTCCGTTCTATTTCTTCCTATTATTGAAGAAAAATTATTGAAGTGAAATCAAAATGGGCACATATGTATTATAACCATTGTATTGTGGATACCAAAGTCACTAGATTACTATAAAATACGCCATTTTACCTGTTATTAGCCTTCTTCTACACGGCCATGTTATCAGTAGATAAGATACAGAATATAATATTCATGAAAAATATTCAGGTTCAGATAGTACCACGGGTAAAACTGAAAAACGTATTTTATTCCCTAGATACTTAATTTTATCACTTTTAAACCTTGGAATTTCCACGGGTACTATTTAGGCAAATGAGATACAAAAAGAAAGTTCAGTATAAATTCATAAAAAATATTCATTTAAAACAATAATTCGTCGTAAATCTTTAATATATTCGTCTTTACGATAATTTCTAATTAGTTAAATCTAAACAGTGGAATTTTCACCGGAGCTATCTAGTATAGTCTAATTAGATAGTTGTAATATGGGTAGTTCTGTATTACTAAATCAGATCGGTCTGAGTTGTATCAACCAGAAATATTGCAAAAAACCCATTGGTTAATCGAAATCAATATCGAATAATTTAAAATATATTTACAATAATTAACAATATACAAGGATGCGCACAAGTAACACTTCCGTTTAGAAAAGGGGTAGAATATGAGAAGTAAAGAAATCAAGATCATGGTAAACGATAGAGATGATCTTAAAGTTTAATTAATAATTAAGTATCGAATTCACTAATTATTTTATTATTAATTAATGATAAATTAATTCATTATTAACTTCCTAAAGAGAAGGCATTACTTATGCACCACCCTGTATTAACAAGGACTAGTACCACTTATCTGTAAACAAATATAAATGCTGGAATATTAGTCTTGGACCCCTTAACCATGAAGTGAATCACATGTTATTTTAGATTTCAAAACTCCGACATCTCCCTTCCTTCGCCATCACGTCTGGACACCTAACCTACAACGGTACATTGAATAAACAATGTAAAAGACGTGAACAAAGCTGTTTAGAAGGCGTGATGATGCTACACGGTATGACAAAAAACAATAAACATTCAGTATTTCAGGGCATGACGTTGTAGTTTTTCGCAGCTGCAAAAAAACTGCAGCGTCGTCAAGGTTTTAGCCAGAACTGCAAGGTAAGCCAAATCTGAGTACGTTACGCAAGCACTTCAGATGTACCGTTTGGCCGGGGACTGCGCGAGCTGCTGTCGCAGAAGCTTTTTGCAGAAGTTCCCTAACTGTAGTGCATGAGCCCCTAGAGGTGCGTGAGTACATCCCAAGATGCCGAGAGATGTATCTGGAAGTCAAAACTAGAGTTGTGGTGGGAGAAACAACAACCTCTAGCCCAGCCAGTGAACTAACACTACCACTATTAGTGTGTATTTAAAAATGAGGAGTTTGTGGAGACCTTTGACATTCACGGGGGATTGTGAAAACCTCTGACATCCACAGGGGGGTTGTGGAAACCTCTGACATCCACAGGGGGTTGTGGAAACCTCTGACATCCACAGGGGGATTGTGGAAACCTCTGACNGTCAAGGTTTTAGCCAGAACTGCAAGGTAAGCCAAATCTGAGTACGTTACGCAAGCACTTCAGATGTACCGTTTGGCCGGGGACTACGCGAGCTGCTGTCGCAGAAGCTTTTTGCAGAAGTTCCCTAACTGTAGTGCATGAGCCCCTAGAGGTGCGTGAGTACATCCCAAGATGCCGAGAGATATTTCTGGAAGTCAAAACTAGAGTTGTGGTGGGAGAAACAACAACCTCTAGCCCAGCCAGTGAACTAACACTACCACTATTAGTGTGTATTTAAAAATGAGGAGTTTGTGGAGACCTTTGACATTCACGGGGGATTGTGAAAACCTCTGACATCCACAGGGAGATTGTGGAAACCTCTGACATCCACAGGGGATTGTGAAAACCTCTGACATCCACAGGGGGATTGTGGAAACCTCTGACATCCACAGGGGGTTGTGGAAACCTCTGACATCCACAGGGGGATTGTGGAAACCTCTGACATCCACATCCACATCTGGGTTCGTGGGGGATAAATTTTAGGAACCCTTATTATAGACCCTAGTAGTGTAATTTTTGTTTTGCTGTCTCATGATACTCTCTTAGGACATAGTACTTGTGTAATAAGTAGAATAGAATTGACTAAAACCATAGAAACGAGCCTTTTGGCCCGTTCTTGTTTGCTGCCTAAATCTTATGCCATCTTAAGTAAAGGCATCAATCACACACACACACCTCAACCATGCAAGTCATTTCAATCACATACACGCACTCCACTCCCGCACAGCCAAATCAGTCACACACTTGTATGTAGCATAACCACGCACTGGCTACGATCTTCAACGTTTCAATTTTCTGCCATGAATCACGGCTAAAAACAAATAACTGTAACTAACAAACAATCAATCACAACTAAAACACTGGAATTGGTAAACAGAAAGGCACAATGTCTTCACTACCCATACGGAATTACCCCAACAGTCACAAAATTATCCCAAGGTTAGCAAAATTACCCCAATAGTCGCAAAAAAAACCCTAACAGTCGCAAAATTACACCAGGCACAAAATTACCCCAACAGTCACTATATTACCGTACCTTAACAGTGATTTTCAACGGCAATGGATTAGCCTTTGTTTGCCAACTGCACCATTTGAATACCAGCTGTTGAATACCAGCTGTTGAATACCAGCTGTTGAATACCAGCTGTTGAATACCAGCTGTTGAATACAAGCTGTTGAATACCAGCTGTTGAATACTAGCAGTTGAATACCAGCTGTTGAATACCAGCAGTTGAATACCAGCAGTTGAATACCAGCTGCCAGCTCACAAATGCTCACCATGAGCACAAATATTCTGTACCCAGCAGCACTATGTAATTGCTAGAATAAAGCGGTTTAACATTTTTTGCGACCAGCTAAATATTTGTGACTTTTCTTAGAAGCATTGCCTTGCATTTTACATCTGAAATAAATATGGGACAAAATTAAACACTGCAGTCTAGCAGTGAACGGTTACGCAAATATTCATACGACAGTATTAACTAAATATTGCATGGTAGTATTAAATATCTGGCAGGAAATAGTATTTCGAGAGCCCTTACTCCAGTTTAACTGTTCTTCACATTCTCTAGTAACATAGAATAGAATGAGGCTATAGGAACGAACCTTCTGGTCCATTCTTGGGTCGGATAATTACTTCGATAACTATTCGGTTGTTTTACCCAAGTCCCATGCCGTATTTCTAGCCGCGTCAACCATGTCGGCAGCGGGATTCGAACCCGGGTCTTTCCGCTCGCAAGCAGATTCGCTCACCAGTCGACCAAGCTGGTGATCTTACACTATGTATCATAGTATGTAAAGATGCAGCGCGAGCGACGACCGACATGATGCATGTTGTAAACGTCAAGTTCTCTACGACTTCCTGGATGTCGTAAACTTTTCTATGACTTCATGGATGTCGTAAACTTTTCTACGACTTCATGGATGTCGTAAACTTTTCTACGACTTCATGGATGTCGTAAACTTTTCTACGACTTCATGGATGTCGTAAACTTTTCTACGACTTACTGTATGATGTTGTCAACTTCTCTACGGCTTGCTGGATGTTGCGAACTTCTCTACGACTTCCTGGATGTTGCGAACTTCTCTACGACTCACTAGATGTTATGAATTACAAGTTCACCAGTAGAAATGATGTTGACAACACAAGCAAATGTAGCTATAATAATTTTAAACGACCCTGTAATTAATAAGCAATAGAAAGTGTTGTGTCTTCATCACGTGCGTGAGCGTGTCATCACGTGCGTGAGAGTGAGTACCTGCATGTTGCACGGGCACGTGGGAACACACTTCTCATGTACATAGTGTACGTGTAGTCATCAATTATGAACATCTGTAATTGTTATCTATTCCTATTATCAATTATATGCTAATCGTAATAAAAACAAAATTAAAAAAGTTAAAAGTAGCGAGGAGTATTCTAATCATTTAAAGCCGTTCTACATTCCAAATTCATTAATAAATTCTCTTTCTCTCACTCACACTTTTTTCCTCTCTCTCGTTTTTTCTCTTTCGTTTTCTCTCTCTTTCGTTTTCTCTCTTTCGTTTTCTCTCTCTCTAGTTTTTTCTCTCGTTCTCTCTCTCGCTTTCTCCCACTCACCAAGGGGAAAGTGTTTACATTTTGCGATAATAAATATCTCGGGCCTTGGATTTCTCATGCCTTTCCAGAAAAATGAGTTCAGTAAGCAAAAAAAAACGTTGATTTACAAAAAGTAATAAATCTTTATTTTGTTATTAGCAAAAAATATTTAGAATAATTTATTGACTAAAATTCGACGAATTTCACTAGATAAATTTTATAGATTTCAATTTTACATTTTCAAGGGCATACATACGAAAGTAAAAACTCGTACAGTGTGAATTCTATATGATACATTCGTAAGTTAATGAGGGACACAGAAGATAGAGTCAGCAATTCATACACATACGAGTACAGTTTTTATACAGGGTGCGGCAAAATTATTGGACTAATCTGTACGTTTAATGAAAGTGAAATGACGCAAAGAACGAAAAATGTGTTGAAAACGGGATAATATTTTGTGCATTTTGATAAGAAAAACACATATTCAGTTCTTTACTCTATTTTAATTTATTAAAACTACATTTTATTTTTTCATTAAAAATATATATAAGATCATTTTATTTGACCAAAGCGAACCAAAAACACACCAAAAAACGTTCAGCTGGGCAACGCAAGATTCGCAACAGTTTTCTATTTCTTGGGGCACGCGAAAAAAGTTATCCTGCTCGCAAAAACTGGCTTTCACTTTAGAAAGATTGGCGGGTGAGCGAATGCCTGTGTATCTACAAAGTTTTGAGAGCATATGCACTGTATAATTATCCAACAATGCAGAGACAGAGCGTGGAACTAGTGGATGAACTGAATAGTGGATCCTAGTGGCGGATGAACTGAATAGTGGATCCTAGTGGTGGATGAACTGAAGAGTGGATACTAGAGGTGGATGAACTGAATAGTGGATCCAAGTGGTGGATGAACTCAAGAGTAGATCCTAGTGGTGGATGAACTGAAGAGTGGATACTAGTGGTGGATGAACTGAATAGTGGATCCTAGTGGTGGATGACCTGAAGAGTGGATCCTAGTGGTGGATGCACCAGGTTGCTCTGACACACACAAGCCAGTTTTCTCATGAGTTTTAAAAGCAGCATGAAAATATCAATATGACCTAACGTTTCACTTTCTCCCCGTCTAGACCAAGCAGCGCATCGACAAGTTAAACTCTCTAGCGTCATGTGTGTACTAATGATCACCATATCTTGAGACCAATTAAAGTGTTTAAATTTATAGTTATTATCATGGCTATTATTAGTATTACTAGGTACAGTTGTACATTATATTAGATGTAGCTCCCGTGGAAATTCCACGGTTTAGATTTTACTAATTTGGAATTGTTATAAAGACAAATGTATTAACGATTTACGATGAATTACTGTGTTTGAATGAATATTTTTCATGAATATATACAGAACAACAATTCTGTATCTTACCTAGCGATAATATGACCTAGATAGTACCCGATAGAATCTGAATATTTTTCATGAATATATATAAAACTTTCATTATGTATCTTATCTACCGATAACATGGCCGTGTAGGAGAAGAAGGCTAATAACGGAAAAAATGGCGTATTTTATACTAATCCGGTGCATTTGGTATCTACAATACAATACTTATAATACATGTACAGTATCCAGTTTTGATTTCAGTTCAATAATTTTCCTTCAGTAATAGATAGGAAGTAATGGGACGGACACACACAGAGTGACGGAGATACACTGTCTATTATATATGTAGATTACATGGCCGTGGAAATTTTACGATTTAAATTTGATAAAATTAGGGATCTATGAAATAAAATACATTTTTCAATTTTACATGTGAATACATTGACTATACATATTAATAGAGTAACGAGACCAAAAGTCAAAGTAGGTTTTTAGTTTAGATTCTGATTTTAGTTCACGAATTTTTCTTAAATAGTAGATTGAAAGAAATGGGGCCGACAAACACAGAGAGAAAGAAATGGAGATACACTGTGTATTATACCAGTAGATATGCGTCAATTGAAAAATGGAAGAAAATAATCATCCAAAACACGGGATTTTTTCACGTGCAGGTGTATAAGTAACTATGATTATTATAATTATTGATACATATTATACCAATTAAGGCACTAATCACAGTGAAAAAGGAAGTTCATCTACTAAACCACCGTCAAACTCCATGAATTCGCTCTTATGAAGCTGTTGTGAACAACTAGGGATTTATTCGGGAGCGCCAAGTCCCCAAGACTTGTGGACGAGGACAGACACTAGCAGCTTGTCCTCTTTGTTTTAATTTAGTTTCTGTGGAGGGCTTCATGTAAAAAACACGCTTAGAAAAATCCTGTTTATTGTTTTCTTTTTCTCCCCAGAAAAGTGTTCAAAGAGACTACAAATTTTAGTTTTAATGTTTCCAAAATCTAAAAATTATACTAAAACAAATTCATGGAACTTAGTCGAATTGCACTCACGAAAATATATTTTTTAAGTGCAAGAGTAAAAATATAACCAGTGGAACTGTGTTCCTTCAAAATAAGCTGAATACTGAAATAATCTGAAGATAAAGTATTTGTATTAGAGATAGAAGAGGATTGCTTCTCATCAACCTCTACTGGTCATAAAAATGTTAACTCGAACATTAATTATGTTTGAAGAATGAGTACGAGACTTACGAACGTATATTATTTAGTAGAAGACTTGTAGGATAAACAAAATGGTACGAGACAACAGTACGGGAGAGTAAAACTAACAATAAAAGTATGGGTCCCCAGTTAACAATAAGATTAAAAGCTTAGTAAGCGACGAAAGCAGTACAAGTAGATATTTATATCGGAGACATGTATTATTTATCACTAAAGAGCTCCTGGTTTCGAGTAAGAAGTTCAAGACCTTAACACCCATGAAAATATTTACCTATTTTCTCTTAATTCTTTAAACCTTCTAGTTCCAGTTAGAAAAATAAAGTTCCATGGTTTTGTTAAAACATTCAAATTTTCTTCCCAAAGCATCAATGTGAACTTTCGTTTAGAATCGGGCGTGTCTGAACACACGTTGACCTACGTAATAAAAAACTCATAATAAATTTTTTGTGAATGATGGAACTTTCATCCATCGTCACAGCCATTAATTTCTGTAAAAACTAAGTTATGAAGCACAGCGTCTGTAGTTCAGACGGTCCAGAAAAAGCGGAGCTCAAAATTGCTTAGTTCATCCCCATCTCAGCTCTGCCAATACCTGTGATCAGCTAACTCTTCCCCAGAGCACATTTTGGCAGGCAACATACAACCAAATGTTTCATGAACAAAAATCTTGTAATAAATAGTTCTGAAAATATTGATTACTTGAGTTCAGATATGGACATTTGTGTCGGATTCCGACAAGAGACCACCAAATTTGGCGCGTACACGCGTGATGGATTTCATCCGCCACTATATTTAGCAAAATGCCGGCGAAAGTATTTCCAGCAAATAAAGAATGAAATACACGAAAAAAGACGGCCGGACCTGAGCCCTGGCTAACGAAGAAAGTTGTATTGAGTACAACATGTGCTCGCAGTTCTTTGTTCGGCTTCCATGAGAGAGATGAGAGAAGGAAGAGCATTGGATGAAAGGTGAAACCAAGAACCTTTGAACGGAAAAATGTGAGAGTGCAGTTGGACATTTCCTGTTCATGCACATGCTCCACTCGTAAAGAAAGCCACACTTTTCGAACAACTCGAAATCGATTAGCGTACAACATAAACTATATTAAAAGAAGAGGAATTTTTTAGGATTATTTTAACGTACCAAACTATAAGGAATGATGATAACACTATTAGTATTTCTGGAGTGGTTTCTCATTTGAGACAACCCTTACACTGACACCTAAACTCGAGTCACTAAAGGCCCTGTAAAAACTCAAACTTTTGAAGGCAGCCTTCAGTTGTCAAAGAGATAAGAAGGTAAAATACAGAAAAAACAGCTATGCTAGCACAAGAAGAAAAAAAACATTTTTCTGTATTTCCAAAAAACTAGAACCAAAAGTTGCTAGTCGAACTGCTAGTACCGCCATCAAGGTGTGATGACGAGGACAGACACTAACAGCTGCATACATCACCAAAGAAGCTTAGGACTCGTACGTATCATTTTCATAAATTTATACAGACGTTCTTTACAACACAAGAAACTTATTTCATTTGGTCTTTAACTTTTTCTCCCTTTTTTACTCGTTTTACTTCGTTATTGGTCCTTTTCATTCCCTTACTTCCCTCCAGCTATTGGTCCCTTACTTCCCTCCAGTTATTGGTCCCTTACTTCCCTCCAGTTATTGGTCCCTTACTTCCCTCCTGTTATTGGTCCCTTATTTCCCTCCAGTTATTAATCCCTTGCTTCCCTCCAGTTATTGGTCCCTTACTTCCCTCCAGTTATTGGTCCCTTCCTTCCCTCCACTTATTGCTCCCTTACTTCCCTCCACTTATTGCTCCCTTACTTCCCTCCAGTTATTGGTCCCTCACTTCCCTCCAGTTATTGGTCCCTCACTTCCCTCCAGTTATTGGTCACTCCAGCTCTTACATCTCTCTCACCTACCGTACGTTTGTTGTTTAAATTAACGGTCGTATCACACTCTGGTTGCAGCAGTAAGTCACGAGTACGAGATAGCGTACGCTTTGCATGAATGTGCACGAGTGTGTGCCAAGGAAGCAGCTCCGTAAGATGCTCATGTATGCAGAGGCGCGTATGTTTGTATAACACCACACCAGGTAGTGGGTCATTCTCATACAGCAGGTGTGTGATACAGGGTGTAGCTGATCATTTGCAGGTCATGACAGATGGTAGAAAATAGGCTGTAATGGAACTGTGTTTAGCCTGTAATGGAACTGGGCTTAGCATGTATTCGAACTGTGCTTAGCTTGTATTGGAACTGTGCTTAGCATGTATTGGAACTGCGTTTAGCTTGAACTGGAACTGTGTTTAGCCTGTATTGGGAATGTGTTTAACAATCAAGGAGCTGCAACTTTAAGAACTAATTCAAGTTCCATTAAAGTATCACAATACATTCAACTGACTGTATTTTATAACAGTAAAGTTTCACTTTTTCACACTCGCCATTTCAGAAGCGCTGAAATTGAAGTTTCAGCGACAGACGACACATCACAAGCATTCTTCACGTCCCGTAACATGCAGTGCTAAAAAAAAGATATCTAATCATTCTTTTTTTTGTTCTAAATTTATGATTTGCAGTCGCTTTAATTGAACACATTTTGCTTGAATTGAACACATTTCACTTGAATTGAACACATTTCACTTTGATTGAACACATTTCACTTTAATTAAACACATTTCACTTTGATTGAACACATTTCCCTTTAATTGAACACATTTCCCTATAATTGAACACATTTCCCTTTAATTGAACACACCCTTTAACTTAACACATTTCGTAAAGTAACTCACAAAAACACGCAATGTCACAGAAAACTTTTGTTGTTTTCGTAATTCTTTTTTTAAGAATTTTTTTCTTTCCTTTTGAAGTTTATTCTGTAGGGGCGTGCGTTCATCTTGTTGAAAATTAACCCTTTAAATAAAAAATAGATTTATACAATGCTAAAATAGTCAGTTTTGATGTATGACCTTGAACTCCTCCTAAATCTTTCCATTTAAAGACGTATTTTGAGGCCCAAACCCTCCTGATGCCTCAATAATAAGAAATAATCACAAACACAAAAAATAACTAATAAACACAATAATCGCAAACAAATACAATAATCACGAACAAACAATAATCACAAATAAACAAAATAACCACAAACAAACAATAATCACAAACAAACAATAATCACAAACAAACACAATAATCACGAACAAACGCAATAATCACAAACAAACGCAATAATCACAAGTAATCACAATAATCACAAACAAACAATAATCACAAACAAACACAATAATCACTAACAAACAATAACCACAAACAAACACAATAATCACACACAAACACAATAACCACAAATGAACACAATAACCACAAACAAACACAATAATCACACACAAACACAATAACCACAAATAAACACAATAACCACAAACAAACACAACGATCGCAAGTAATCCTAACAATTCTTATAACCCCAATAACTACAACAATCATATAATCACAATAATCCTGATACTCCACAGTACTCTCACTAATCACAATAATCACCACCGCAAGGACCCTAATAATTAGTTGCTATAATCACAAACACTCACTAGCTTTCAAAACCTCATCACAAGAAAAATAGAGGGATTCAGTCCTCACTAACTGCACGTATACGTTTACGTGTACCACGAAGCTGCACGTGTATGTTCACGTACACCACGGAGCTGCACGTGCACCACAGAAAAACTTAGACAAATATCTCGAAAGAAAATCTGCTAGGGGCGGAGTGATAAAAAATTTGGGTATCAGAATTCCTTATTCTTTTAGCTATTGCAGTCGCATCGCAGATGGCATGGTTTGTTTCCAGAAATAACGTAGAAATTCGAATAAACGTAAGCGATAATGAATGACAGTGCAATACGCAAAAAATGAGCTTCTATTTACAAGAAATAAACTCAAACTTGAAACAAAGTTCAGAAAAACTTCAGTGTGCGTCAATACGCATTCGAAGTTTCGTTTCATCAGTTTGTTCTAGGGAATAAGTTATGTTGTAGTTC
>VCRD01001707.1:27312-41734 GCA_006783055.1 Trinorchestia longiramus | reverse complement strand
AACTCACAGAACTGGGATACGAGACTTTACCACGTCCTCCATATACTCCAGATCTTTCACCTACTGATTATCATTTATTCAAGCACTTAAGCACGTTTTTGGATGGTAAAACTTTAAGGTCTAAACAAGAGGTGGAAACGACCTTCAAAGATTTTGTTGCATCACAGCCATTAACTTTTTATCAACAAGGGATAAATAATCTCGTAGTCCGATGGCAGAGATGCATAGCTGCTCAGGGTTCATATTTTGACTAAGTGTAACATCTCTATTGTTCATTTACCAAGGATTAAATGCATGCTTCTGAAATCGGCCATTATTTTTGTAACAACCTAATATATAAGGTCTATGGCTTTTGTACGGTCGTATATGCAGTTAACTTCTACAAAGCAGTCAAGGAGGTTTGTGAGGCAGCTACGTTTTTCCCTTAATCCGTGCTGGGTGTCAGTAATGAGATTTTGGTCATTAAAGTGCTCTGTTATACAGACTTTAAATAGACTTTCTATTGTTTTGCTGATGACAGATGTTAGACTGATTAGTATCATGTATTATCATATAGTGAAATTTTTGTCAGCGAACATGAACGACATTTTGTGCAAACATCCACACACAATAAAGATGAAACACGCTCTGAACACCACACAGTTCCAAAGAACAACACTCAACTTTCACTGAAAGCTGCGGTCGCTTCCGTAATTATCTTTTCCGACTGAGGGTGTCTAGTTTTCTTGTTCAGATAGCAAACCCTTCATGACGAGCTAGATGACAAACTTGTGTCTGCCAGACGGCGAGTTAGCGTTGAAACTATTCTATGGTGAGGTTTATTTAATATTGTTAAGCTTGTATAATATTGTGAAATTTATATAATATTGTGAAGTTTATATAATATTGTGAAGTTTATATAATATGGTGAAGTTTATATAATATTATGAAGTTTATATAGTAATATTCGGAAGTTTATATAATATGGTGAAGCTTATATAATATTGTTAAGTTTATATAATATTGTGAAGTTCATATAATTTGGTGAAGTTTATATAATATTGTAAAATTTATATAACATTGTGAAGTTTATATCATACGGTGAAGTTTATACAGGGTGGGCCAGAAAGGATGCCCCATTAAAGAACTTTCATAACTCAAAAACTTTTTAGGATGGAACATAAAATTTTATGTCAAAACATTGATTAGACTTGTGAATTTTGCTAAAAAATAACATTTAAGTGTAGAAAACAATCTCTGTTAAGTGATGCCCGTTTTCGCGACAGCACATTTCTAACCTTTTTTTTAAATATTCTGTAACCTTCGATAATGTGTTACCGTTGATTTGCCTGATTTCCTCTTGGATGTTTCTCTTTAAAACGTTGACTCCGAAGTGGTACTATATGTACCACTTAGGTTAGGTTCTGTAATTTTTTTCAGATCCTTCTAGTGACTATGCGTACAAAGTGAAGTTTTACATCAATCAGGCAATAGGATGCAACGTGTTAATTGAGCGATTGTAGAAGGTTTATTAATGTAAACTTTTCCCTGAAGGTATCCCCATAGGTAATAGTCGGGTATGGTTAGGTCCGGGGAACTAGGTGGCCAGTAAACATCGCCATGCCGAGAGATAAATTTTTGCGGAAACAAGCGATTTAAATTTTAAATCGCTTGTTTAAAAAATCATTCATTTAAATTTTAAATGAATGATTGTTTCTCTCGCGGTGTGACTTGTGGCGCCATTTTGTTCATACCAAATGTTTCTCAGATGTCTTACATCAAGAAATGTCTTGCATCATATCGTTTTCGAAAAAATATTATCCAATGATTTCATCAGCCATTACACAACACCAGACAGTAACTTTCTGCGAATGCAAAGGCTTTTCGACAATATTGTTTAGGTTGTTGCTGCGGCCAGATACAACAGTTTTTTTCACATATTCTGAAAGACGAAAATGGGCCTCGTCACTCATTATTAAATTTTTAAAGACATCAGTGTTATCTCTTATGATGTTCAACATTTCACGTGAAAATTGCAACCTTGATGCATAGTCTGTATCATTTAATTGTTGGGTTAGTTGCAATTTGTAAGGAAATAATTTAAGATCTTTTTTCAAAATTCTTCTCAGCGATGAACTACTGATGTTCAGTTGTGTTGAACGTTTTCTTGTCGAGACCGTGCCATCCACATGAAGACTTAGCGACACTCTATCAATGTTTATTTCATTTCGAATAGAGCAGTTTCGATCAGGTGGTTCATTGTTAGATAACGAACCAGTGCTTTCAAATGTTCTTATCCATCTTCTCAGTGTTTTGCGATCAGCGTGAAGATCCATTCCAGAAGTAACTATGAAAGCTCTCCGTGCTCTCACAAAAGACAGTTCATTTTCATAAAATTGCTTGACGAAAGCGATCCGTGTTTCTTCAGAATGCATTGCGAACAAATAGGATCTAATATCCTTGTATACTGTTAACCTATATGCGGTCGTATATCTACGCTACATAATTAAATGTTATTTATAAAAATTCATAAATCTAATAAAAGTTTTGACAAAGTTTTATGTTCTATCCCAAATAGCGTTTGAGTTATAAAAGTTCTTGAATGGGGCGTCCATTCTGGCCCACCCTGTATAATGTGGTGAAGTCGATATAATAAGGAAAAGTCTATATCATAAGAAAAAGCCTATATCATAAAGAAAAGCCTATATCATAAAGAAACGCCTATATCATATGGAAAACCCTATATCATATGGAAAACCTTATATCATATGGAAAAGCTTATATCATATGGAAAAGTCTATATAAAAAAGAAAGTCTATATCATAAGCAAAAGGCTATATTGTAAAAAAAGTCTAAATCATAAGGAACAATCTATATCATGTGGAGGAAAATGGAAAATGGGTATTTACAAAAAATCATTAAAAAATGAAAACTTAAAACAAAATAGCTCTTATGAAAGTACGCCTGCTACTAAACCCATTTTAAGTAACAAAAAAAATGTGAGAAGTAGGCTTAATAAGGCATAGAGCAAATTCTACAAATTAATGTACTGTAAAATTTCTCTTCTTCAGAATTTTTTTTGCTGTACTTCATCCCCCACAGAACCCCTGTGGATGTTAGAATCCTTCACTAACCAGCTTGGTCGACTGGTGAGCGAACCCGCTTGCGATACAGGAAGATCCGGGGTCGAGGCCAGCTGCCGCCGTGGTCGGTTTGTGTTTGACCATCGGCGGCTAGAATTACGGCATGGGATTTGGGTACCGCCCATGAATGGGCCAAAAGGCTCGTTTCTATCGCCTCATTCTATTCTATTAACAGTGCTTCTTAAAATATAAGTTTATAGTGTGCTATTCTACACCAATATTACGTCTTACGTAATAATAATAATATTACGTTATCCCCCTGGGATAACCTCACTCACCCCCTTGGGGTTCATGCAGCCCCTCCCTGGGATAACCTCACTCACCCCCTGGGGTTTCATGCAACCCAGTTATGGAACTCTGCAACTACTGAAAGAACGTCCTTTGTACTACAATAACTTAACCCTTTCACGACCAAATTATTTTCATTCTTATCACAATATTGCGTAAATAACCACTTATCTTTAATACTCTCTATGTAATTTTGAACAAAACATTTAGAATATGGGAGCAAAGGTAATGATTTTTAAATTTTTTTTGAGACATATTAACCCAACGGTAGCGAAAGGCTTAAGGGAGTTAAATATGGGAGGGTCGACGTAGGTTTGACGCACGCAGTCTCATGTGAGTCGGTATGAGGATATTTAGGGCACGGAGGAAACTGTCATGCAACAGAAACTCTAATTAATAAGGAAGCAGTGGCGTATGATCATTACGACAGCGTACGATCCTAAGGACAAACGTACTATCACCAAGGCAGACGTATGATGTTCAGGACAGGCGTACGATCATGATTGAAAGCGTACGATCATGACAGAAGGCGTACGATCATGACAGAAGGCGTACGATCATGACATAACGCGTACGATCATGACATAAGGCGTACGATCATGACAGAAGGCGTACGATTATGACAGAAGGCGTACGGTCATCACAGAAGGCGTACGGTTATCACAGAAGGCGTACGATCATCACGAAAGGCGTACGATCATGAAAAAAGGCGTACGGTCATCACAGAAGACGTACGATCATCACGAAAGGCGTACGATCATCACAAAAGGCGTACGATCATCACAAAAGGCGTACGATCATCATGAAAGGTGTACGATCCACGGCAGACGTACAATCAATACAACAGATATACGATCAGCACAGTAGATGTACGATAATCACAGCAGTGTACGATAACTGCAGTCACAGCCGTGTCTAACAAGCAGAAGAGTTCGATTAGATCTCTTGAGATGATGAACTGGATCGCCAGTACGCGTGTCATTTTAATCGCCTACGAGGAAGCTACTTTTTTGCCATTATTTATTAGCATTTTATCATTTTAGTCAACTACTTCTCTCAACGTTCTGGAAACTGAAGTAAATTTTTGTTAATAATCCGTCCGCCAATCTACTAAATTGATACGCGATAAGACGAGAAAATTAGCAGCTTTAAACTTTTTGAAAAACTTTTTAAAATCGAAAATGGATAATACCTCATTTTCTTCGCACAAGTACAACAGCATACATAGTTAAATACCGTGAAGTATGTTGAAAGTTGTATTAGTACAACTTTCAACATACTTCAACATACTTCAACAAAATGCTGAAATGAAGTACGAAATATACGAATGCACATTATTCATCAGAAACAATTTCATCACGTGCATTAACTCAACGAACAATAATTTATTTTATCCGCTGCATACATAAACGAAACCTGCAAGCAAATCATTACCTTGCTTTGGTTCATAAGAAATGGACAACCAATCATTCCCTCGCCTTCGTTCATACGAAATGAACAGCCAATCATAATACAACCTAAGTTTTCTCATCACAGTTAATAAAATCATCTCAAGACATGTGCTGAGTCACAACTTTTGTAGTTGATCTTCTGATGAACATTATTAAGTAAATACTTCTAATATTCTCTTAGGTATCGCGTAGTGCATCGCTAGCATTCTATCTTCTCGCCATTCTTAGAATTCAAGAGACTGAAATAACACTCTGCAGGATCAAACTAAAGGCTCCATAAGGCGATGCAGCAGCATAATGGTAGCAGTTATTGGACAACACAGAGCGAGCAGCTAAATTCCGGCCAACGGCAGCTAGGGTACCTGCCACCTGTGAAGTTCACCACCGGAACAAGCAATTGACTTCCTTCTGTACAACAGCTGCATCTGTACGCAACCATTAATCACCCAGCGCTCAGTAGTGCCCAACCTCAATGGCTGAGCACAAGCACTCAAAAACTCAAACGTTCAAGCACTCAGCTGCTCAAGCACTGAAACACTCAGATACTTGAGGGCTCAAACACTCAGATACTTAGAATAGAATAGAATAAGGCAATAGGAACGAGCCGTTTGGCCCATTCTTGGTTCGATGCCGAAGTCCCATGCCGTCAAGTATTCAAATACTCAGATACTTGAGCACTCAAACACTCAATATCAAAACTTGAGAAAAAGTAACAAACACAGTTGAGTTAACACTGTATAAACAAAATGAATGCATGTCGTGTAACTATTCCCCGCGCTTGCCTTGTACTGTTAAGTTCAGTCATTCCTCATCACCCAAACAGTCCGAGGCGACTTAAAAAATATTAGTATACTAGACAGTTCCCGTGGAAATTCGACGATTTAGGTTTGACCAATTTGAAATTATTCTAAAGATGAATGTATTAAAGACTTTTGGCGAATTATTGTGTTTTAAATGAATGTTTTCATTAATGTATACAGAACTTTCATTCTGTAACATCTACCGATAACATGGCCCAGATAGTACCCATTGAAATTCTTTGGTTTAAAAGTGACAAAATTAAGGATCTACATATATCCGAAACGAAATACATATTTTAGTTTTACCCGTGGTACTATCACAATCTGAATATTATTTATGAATATACATTTACAAAACTTCCATTCTGTACCGTATTTACCGATAACATGGCCATGTATGAGAAGAAAGCTAATAATAGAAAAAATGGAGCATTTTATAGTGATGCAGCGCCTTTTATATCTACAATACAATGCTTATACTACATGCATACCCGTTCTCATTTCAGTTCAATAATTTTTTTCATAATTTCAATAATTTAAAACCCAATAGTTCACTGTAAAGCTTTAATACATTTGTCTTTAAAATAATTACAAATTAGTCAAATCTAAATCGTGGAATTTCCACGGGAACTGTCTAGTACACGTAGATTTGTTAGTGTCATAATGAGGAAACACCTGCAAGTGAAGTCGGAGCTAAGGGAAATCAGGACCTTGGATCCTGAGTACATAAACCAGTGGTATAAAATATATCTACTTTCAATTAAATGTTGCTTTTAAGTGAAGGTACTGGGGTCCAAAGCCGCCGAGTGCTATTTTTTGGATCCCAGAACCTACTCAAAAACAACTTGTTATTGAAAGCATATTTTTAATCTGGAATTTAGGAACATATTTTTGGAGATCAAAAAATGGGTACATGTGATTTCACTAAATAATAACACACAGCTTGTCATTTGCTTGCTTGCTTGGTCCGTCTCTCCGTGACGCTCGTAAGGATCTAGATAGGAGGAAATTCGGTAGGGTATACATGTATTGTAAGCATTGTATAGTGGATACCAAAGGCACATCCTTCAATGTGGAAGGATTTGCTCCACTGGCAAATCAAACAAAAAAAATCAGTAAAAATCACGTGAATTTTCACGTGTGGGTCTACTAGTTTTAAATAAATTCTCATACGAGACTCGTATGCCAAGACAATCGTCCGGACCTTTGACACGTAGGAAATTGTGTTTTTGAATTGAATACTCCTGACATAGGAAAAATATCATAATCAACGTGTGGTAACGAAGTCATTATATTGATAGTAATTTTCATATGCACCGCCCTCGTGTTACGCAGTAATTAAACAAACGCACATTGACTATCATCATTTCTGTTTAAATGTTTTCACTAAGGAAAATTAGTCAACTGTTAGATTATTGAACGAATATTTGGACGCATGATCATATACGGACACTAGCGTGACAGACAAGATTTTACAGCTCTACGTGCAGCAAATCTTCAATTAGAGCTATGAGCTGAGCGGAGAAATTCTAAATTGCAAGCGAAAGCTCCATTAATCAGTCAGTTACTTGCGTTAATTGGTGTCGCATGTTATTGCCTCATATAAAGCAGTGTAACTCATCGTCAACAGATACCGCTTTCAACGAGTCACGATTTTCCCAAATTAACAATGAGTTCGTAACTTGAGTTCTTAATTTTAAGGAGTGTCTGGACAACACAAGCATCGAGTATAATGCCATGCATCGAGTATAATCCCATGCATCAAGGGCTATGCATCAACAGAATTCTATTCCATAGATCAAGTAAAATTCTATTCCATAGATCAAGTAAAATTCTATTCTGTGCATCAAGCACAATTATATGCCATGGATTAAGTAAAACTTAATTTCGTTCATTAAGCACAATGCATCAAGTATAACTCCATTCCATGCATCAATTGCAACACACCAAATTAAATGAAAAAATATAATAATCCTTATTTCGATAAATCACAGAGTACAATATTAATTTACAGTGTATGGAATCGGTTTTTTATTTCTTAGCGCTAGTGTTTTAAGACTAGTGATGGTACAATCCATCTAATGCTAAGAATGACCGTCGTGTGTTTATATATTTATTTATATGTTTCGTGCCACTTTCAAAAAAATTAGAGAGATCCAGAGCCTTATATACTCGAGTCCGTATCGTGGATACCGAGTTCGGTGCACGGGTACAGCAATTAAAGAAACTGATATTCAAGGAAATTTGGTAGATGATTTGTTTTTCACTAGGAATGTTGTCATTAAAGAAATACTCAATTAAAACGTTTGTCCTTTGTAAATCTATACTATAATAAGAGCTGCGTCCATCCGTCTGTCCGTCTGTCTGTCTATCTGTCTGTCCATTGTCACACTCTTCTAATCGATAGCTTTGATAGCAACAAGGATAAAGCTTAAGAAATAGAAGAAATCATTCTATTGCATTATTTTTCTGTGGCAATTCAATTCCCTTTCACTTGTATTATGGTACCCAGAATACACATTTTGTATTCTGTTTATTTTTACAAATAGAAATTTTTTTTGGACCTTTTTATGTTGAAATTCATCATGATGCTTTGATATTTTAAATTGATAATGCAAAAGAAATGTTTTCAGTTAGTTTGACCAGTAACCTGGCTACCACTTAGTATAAGGCCAAAGATTTTGGGAACTGAGTTATTGTTTTCGGAATTGTGATTTTCTTGAAAAGCTTCAAAGAGATAATAGAGGATATTTCAGAATAAAATTCCGGCAAAAAAGGCCAACATGGATAGAAAGGTGTCCAACCGCAAGAGAGAAGCAGCAAAACTTCGACAGCAAGAAAGACGCCGAAGACTATCGGACGAACAACGCGAAATGGCAAGACGAAGCAATGATGCTCTGCAACGAGAAACTAGAGCTAACTTGACCCTTGAACGGCGTTTGGCAGTTCTACTGAATAATGCAGAGCAACACCGAGTAGCTAGAGAGAGCTTAACGCATGAAAGAAGAGAGGAAATTCTTCGGCATGACGCTGAACAACATCGAGTTGCACGAGAGAATTGAACTCAAGAAAGAAGGGATGAAATTCTTCAGCAGAATGCATTCGCTCACAGATTTGGTAATTATTTAGATTAAACAGGCATTGCACTAATATATATAAAACTAAATATATTGCATTGCGTTCTTATATATAATTTTATTTAATATCTTTCCAACAGCATTTGCCATCATTTCTGATGGCATGGGTACACTAGTCATAAAATAATTCTGAGGTATGTATGTATTCGTTTCACAATAAGTGATTCAATAGCAGTTTTTACTTCTAAAAACTGTGACAAAGCGTTTACTTAAAAAAATCGCAAACAAAATAATGTTATCGTTTGAGTTTTTAATCGTAATGTTAAAATCTTGAATCTGAAAATATAAGTTAGAATGAAACTTTCAGTTGTGATTTCTAATTTACTGTTAGACCCCTTAATGTGATGAGCAGATGACCCAAGAAAAAGGTCTACATAAATTATTGTGGTTAACTGAAAATTTCATGTTTTATAAAAAACTTTCATAGCATGGAAATATTTGGAAAGGATCTCAAAAAGTTGAAAAACGTCACTGAAGATTAAGATCGAAATGTCGATAAAAATAGTTAAAGTTACAAAAGCTATAAGATTTCACACCAGCTTATTACAAAACATTTGTTAACATGCTTTCAGCAATGATGTTTTCAGCACAATCATAATTTCAACAGAATCATGTTCTCGACACAATAATGTTTTCAGCACAATCATGTCTTCAACACAATCATGTCTTCAACACAATCATGTCTTCAACACAATCATGTTCTCAACACAATCATGTTTTCAGCATAATCATGTTTTCAGGAAAATCAAGCACAATTCCTTCACAAAACATGACATGGCAAACAAACAATAAATGAGATACACCACACCGCTTCACTTTACTTAATAATACCAACTTCTAAAGATTTTATAATAAAGCACTTTTAAAACCAATGCTGTTACATTTCTTATGTACCACCTTTATTGGGAATATACTTTTTTTGTTTATTTAAGTCAGCTGTGTTGCATGAATAAAGACCAGATCGCATTAATGCATACGGAACTTGTAGAATTTTTTTCTGTGTATTCACGCGTTTGCTAGAAAGTATGCACGGATTCTCTGCATACTACATGAAGTTTTTGTAGTGCATGTAAGTCTTGCTCTCTATTCGCCTAAGAAATCTTTAACAGCACACAGAGAGAAAGCATTATAAGTTTCAAGCACATTCTTTAAAAGCCAATGTACTGTACAGCTAAAAAAATCCAGAACTCATCGCAGAATTCGAGGTTCACTTTTTTGAGGAATTTTGGATTTGAAGTACATGCGTCCTTCAAAAGCTGATTTTCTTTAAAAAAAATATCACAGAACTTCTAGTGAATTTCGAAGCTTGATCGAACATTCTGAGCAGAATGTGAAAAACTGCTTTTTGACCCAGGCAATACAATAGCCAGACAATACAAAAATACAATACCCAGACAATACAATAGTACAATACCCAGACAATACAATAATACAATACCCAGACAATACAATAATTATTAGATACATATAATAGAAGCGTTTCCATTAGACAATAGAACAGTACTTATATAATGAATGGAAACATAGAAGTATTTCCACGCTTTAATTTCAGAGAACAGTTTCATATGGGAAACAGTGTCAGTAAACTGAAATTTTTAAGGCGGGGACACAACGCAGCAGCTCCAGACTAGCTGGTCTGTCCCTTACGAGGAATTTTACGATACGTTCGAACAAAAATTTACAAGGAATTTTACCGTAAATTTAAACAAAAATTTACGATGAATTTTATAATGTTTTCACAGTGAATTTTAGAGAGAGTTTTACGGTGAATTTTAGAGGAAGTTTTACGGTGAATTTTAGAGGAAGTTTTACGGTGAATTTTAGAGGAAGTTTTACGGTGAATTTTAGAGGAAGTTTTACGGTGAATTTTAGAGAAAGTTTTACGGTGAATTTTAGAGGAAGTTTTACGGCGAATTTTTCAGTAAATTTGACAGTGAATTGTATTGTAAATTTTAAAGTAAATTTCTGAGAGAATTCTCGTGGGAATTTCATGTTCACGTGACCTAGAGAGACGCGTTCACACGAGGCAGATGTTCAATGGACGGAGCACCAGAAATTAATGGAGTTTCATCAACAGATTCTGCGCTGCTGATCAGAACGAGCGAGAAAATTGACAGTTCTTTATTGCACCAAAGCCAATTGCTCTAAAAAATTGAGCGCAAGTTTCCACCAAACCGTTACACAATGCGCGGGACACAGATCCAATTTAATGTAAGTTGAAAGAAAAGAAAAACTTTTTTTATTCAGGTGTACATGAGACATATGTACAATGGTTTTCAATTGTTAATGCTAACATTTTAAGACTAGTGATGATGCTTCCAGCGACTGTTCCCGTCCATCTTGTGACGCGAGGTAGAGGCTCGTAGGGACAAGTTGCGATGGAATGAAAGTTCGAGGAAATAATAAATTTCAATCAGCCTGTAAAACTACCTGGTCTCTGCACCAAAAGCAAAGAAAATTCGAGGGCTTCGTGGAGATTCGAACCCTCGAAACCAAATACACTTCCACTCGCTTTAATGGAAGTGTTTGTTCAGTGCTTGTCGACGTCAAAAGCAAACACTAGGAAACTTTTTTTTAGTTCAAAAATAAATTTTCATCAAAATAAGGTTAGCTTAAAAATGGCAACTAGCAAAGCTAGGGTATATATCACTCATGTTAACTTTCAATGTTAACACGTTGCCTGCGATTACCTAGCCGGTGCAAATCTTTACTTTGTACACACAGTCACTAGAAAGCCTTGAAAAAATTACAGAACCTAACCTGAGTGACCCACCGGCGGGTCGTATCGCACTCAACGTGTTAACTTTCAATGTTAGTATTTTAATTGCAAGGTTTTTTAATTTGTTTCAAAGGTTTGTCTGCGATATTAAACCTTTTATTGATGAAATAGAAAATGTCAGATGTTAGAAAAAAGGACAAACTTTGTAATTTGGAATGGGATATTCCTATTAACATTCCAAGTCCTGTTAACATTCCAAGTCACGGGAATTCTTCCATTCATTTATTACGCAAGTTTCTCCTTACATAATTACTTTCCAAATTTCTTAACCTTCAAACCAATGTCAAAAATCTATCAAGATTTACTCTTTTTAATTAATTTCAACACGAACAGCATGTGGAAAAAGAACTCAAGACTTTTTGTTCGTGTATTTTGGATATTTTTCTTGTTTCAATTTTCATTTCAGTGCTGGACATTCAGCAGTAATCAAAACGTCTACTACACGCCTCATACTAGACGCATTAAAAATATATACATTAAATGTTGATTAATGAACCACGGTTGTTCATGAAGTACAATGCAAATAATTCATCGTAGTCCTGCATTAAGTAATTATAGTGCACATGCTTCACACAAAAGTTTGCTGAAATTACATCACAATACGAGTTATCTTTTACGTAACATCTCTCCGAAATGACATCATTTAACAAGTAATCTTTTACGTGGCATCTCTCTGAAATCACATCATTGTACGAGTTATCTTTTACGTAACATCTCTTTGAAATTACATCATTATGCAAGTTATCTTTTACGTGGCAGCTCTCTGAAATGACATCATTATGCAAGTTATCTTTTACGTAACATCTCGTTCAGCCGAAAAAACAACTTGGGTAAAATTAAGAAAAATCGTAAAAATCGTCTACGCCTTATATGCAACTTCCTAGCTGAGCACGATGAAGAAATGAAAAAAAACTTGGCCATTAATCCGCATGATAAAAACCAGTTTACGGGTAAAAAAACAAATTGTGAATTCGTTCGGTTGGGTTGATGAATGCCTTAGTAACCATACGTAAAAATTCGGTTTACATCATTCATGATGCACGGTGCATATGAGTTTTAAATTAAAATGTACGTGTGGTGGAGGTTTGAATGCATTTCTTACAATTTTCTTGCTTCTCTTTTCCTTCGCTTGCGCAATGTAGCGGAAAACCGCTAAAAACACATTGAGCTTTTTTTCTAATTCTGCGCCATTGCATTCTCTGAATGTAAGCAAGAAATGCTTGACACCAGACCTGTCATCTAAGTCAGGAGACTTAAAAATGTATGCATGGGGGAAAATTACAGTTCTAGGAGTCAAACAGTTCTAGGAGTCAAACAGTTCTAGGAGTCAAACCCAGGTCTTTTTAATCCATTAATGGATTATGGGATGGGAACATATAATAATTCCCATTAGTCTCATTTCACTGTATAATAATACAGTTTGTTGCTTGCTTGGTCCGTGTCTCTGTGACGCTCTTAAGGATTTAGATGGGAGGAAATTCGGTAGGGTATACATGTATTGTAAGCATTGTATTGTGGATACCAAAGGCACATCCTTCAATGTGGAAACTCCTTCGCAAAGCCCGCGTCCACTGGCAAATCAAACGGAAAAATTCAGTAAAAACCCGTGAATTTTCACGTGTGGGTCTACAGTATTCTAAATGTTTTGTTCAAAATTACGGTAAAATTACACAAAAATGAGTAAAGATACGCGGTAATTTACGCAAGATTTTGATCAGCCTGAAAATAATTTGGTGATTAAAGGGTTAACTACCCTCCTCAGCAGTTAAGAACATCACTCGGTGTGAACAAGAACATCAGAACGCTCATCTCACGAAGGGAAAGAACACGCCGGCGTCTAGCCGTTCTTCCTAACTCTTTTTTGAGCAAACTTCCGGATGTGCCGAGGCGTCCTGAGTAGCGGACTTACCGTCAATCCGGTACGATTACCGTAAATACTGTACGGTTACCGTAAATACTGTACGGTTATCGTAAATACTGTACGGTTACCGTAAATACTGTACGGTTACCGTAAATACTGCACGGTTACCCTAAATATTGTACAGTTACCGTAAATAATGTACAATTATCGTAAACGCTGTACGGTTAGCGTAAATAATGTACGTTTACCGTAAATGCTACGCGATTACCGCAAATACTAAGATAACCCTAAATAAAGTACGTCTACCGTAAATGCTGTACGATTACCGTAAAAACTAAGATTACCGCAAATACTGTATGTTTCCCACATAAACTAAAATTACCGTTAACACTGTACGATTCCTGCAAAAACTAAGATTACCGTTAATACTGTACGATTACCGTAACCACTGTACGATTACCGTAACCACTGTACGATTACCTTGAACACTGGACGATTACCTTAAACACTGTACGATTACCGTAAACACTACGATTTCTTCATGAGTTATTTAGTGTAGCGACCGCTGGGGATGCAGCAGACGACAAGGCATGACTGGGACAGTGTCGTCTATGAGGCGCTAAATGTGAAAATAGTGAAAATGGTAAAATTTTTCGATTTTCGGTTTTTGAGTTGTGATTCTTATGGAGGCAAAAAGGGGCACGATTGTTTGTAGATATTGATTTTCTCTTCCAAAACTCTAGTTACTTTTGTTCTAGCATGAAAACTAAGAGGAGATCGATTTGGCTCGAAAATACCAAAAATACCTTATTTAGCCCTGAAATCGCCATTATTTCGAAAAAATGAGAAAAAGTGAATAAATAAAATGTGTTTCAAACCTAATTTCACTTAAAATGTTGCGTTTAGTTTCGTCGTACCATGCATTTAAGCATTTCACTATGATGCCCCCCTTAAAAACTGGAGTTCTGTACACACAGTCTTGTA